>JACEIK010003202.1:62127-175365 GCA_018107945.1 Datura stramonium
GCCCGTTGCTTCCGACTCCAATCCTTTCCTTCACCAACTTCTGATTTAGTTCCTAAAAATCATTAAAACCTACAAAACAAGGACTAATCATGTTAGTTAGCACATATCTTCACATTTATATAAAATTACATGAAAATGTATAAATTACTTAGATAAACAAGGTTAATTTAAGTTATAAAGTATCACTTGGACATGCTATTTTTTCCCATGATCAAACACCGGCGAACCGCCAGTACAATTTCCAGATTTTTTCATAACCCACTTGCCACCAGATGTGACAGACTAGTGAACTGCGGATCAGCGCCGGTGTACCACTAATGAATTGCAAGTCAGGTCCGTCAAAAAAGGGCAAAAGTGTCTTATTCAAAAAAAGAGGAGCTGTAAGTAATCCGATTCCAATGATGCCTCATTAATATCACACCCCTAGTATTCTCTCCTTTGGTATTTTTTATGCTTTTTTCCTATTTTCGTGTGCGAATTTGTAGTTCAATTAACAAGTTGTGATTTTCCCAATTTTTACTTTATTTCTTTTGAAACATTGATTCATGCTACTTCAATTTGATAGACAACTCTTGCGTGATCAGCTACTATTCCCTGTGGAATTCGACCCCGACACTTGTCGGGTATATTTGTTTTCCAAACGACCGTTTACACTCTTTCGAAAGAGGAGCGAATTGGATGTTATCAAAAATGGCTCCGTTGTTGGGTGATATAGTTTTATAGCCTTTAGTTGTTTGTTATTTTGTATTGATTTGTTGAATCTTGGTTGGTTTGACTTTACTCTTGTGATTGGTTCCGTATGAATTGATCTTGATATGAGTCAATACTTACAAGAAGGAGAAGGTTCTGTGGATGGGCATATAGATCACAAGGATGATGATCCCATGATGCCCAATGTAGTGGGTGCCATTTTCCACCTCCTATGGTAGGGAATGCAATATTTCATGTGACGAGTACAATGCTGCACTTACTCCAAATGAAGGGGATCTTTGGAGGAATGCCGAGTGAGGACGCAAATAGGCATCTCCGCAATTTTCTTGAGATTTTCCAACCCTTCAACATCGCAAATATAAGCCAAGAGTCGGTCAAATTGAGTCTCTTCCCATTTTCACTAACAAGGGAAGGCACCGCTTGGTTGGAGGAGTTACCTCTCGGGTCTATTACCTCTTGGAATGAGCTCACAGAAGCAATTTTTGATAGGCTTTTCCCTCCATCAAGGATGATACAGTTGACGGATGACATTACCAATTTCTGACAACTTGATAGAGAACAACTCCATGAAGCATGTTGAGGTTTAAGAAAAAAATTGCTATTTTCCCCAACCATAGGTTGCCCGATGGGGTTCTACATCAAAGCTTCTATCATTCATTCGATTCTATCAATATGTCTGTGCCAAATAATTTGGCTGGGGGATCCATCATGGGTCAGCCCTATGGAGTAGCCAAAACACTACTTGTTAGAATGACTAAGACCAATCGAGCATGGAATAGTAGAGAAACTGAGGTATCTCCTAGTGGTGTTTCCCCCAACCTTATGAATGCTGAGATGAGGAAAAGGGATGAGGCTAGAGATGAAACTCTTGCTAAGATGATGACTAACTAGAATTGATGACGAAACATGTGATAGGAGTTGGTGCAAAGAGTGTGAATGTTGTAAGTTCCCAAGGCCATACTCAATTTGATGATGACACTTCACCGCCGAGATATGAGGAGTACAATACATGACAGGCCAAGTGGGGGGTTCTCGCCTTGGGTATCAAGGTGATAATCAAGGCCCTTGGCGCCCAAGGGATTAGAATAAAGGTTGGAGAAACCGTGATAAACAAGGACGGGGGGAGAAAATGATCAATGGGGGAATAGATATCAAAATCGCAAAGGAGAGCGATATCACCAAAGTGTTAACTCCTATGTGCCTCCTCCAAAAGAAGAAGCATCTCAAGAGTAGCCCGGAGTGAGTGATATCGGAAACTCAAAGATTGAAGACATGTTGTGTCGAGTGTTGAAAAAGGTAGAATCCACCGACAGTGGGGTTAAAGAATTAAAAGGGAGATGTCTAACCTCGCCCAAACAGTAAGTTCCCACTCAGCGTCAATCAAGCACCTTGAAGCCCAAATGAACCATTTGTCCTTACAAATGAATCCCTACATGAAAGGTGCACTCCCTATTGACAT
This sequence comes from Datura stramonium, assembly GCA_018107945.1. Taxonomy (NCBI): domain Eukaryota; kingdom Viridiplantae; phylum Streptophyta; class Magnoliopsida; order Solanales; family Solanaceae; genus Datura; species Datura stramonium. The sequence continues at coordinate 64,298 of JACEIK010003202.1, forward strand.
TGTTGCCAATCTAAGGAAAGATGGCCATTGTATGGAAATTGTGATTAGGAGTGGCAATATATTGAATGACGTGGACGTGAAGCCCAAAGATGTTGTTTCCCCAAGGGAAAATGATGATGATGAGATGGAAGAGGACCCGAAAACACCAAATGTTGGTGATGGTGAAGAAGGGAAGGTTGGGGGAGAAGTTGATTTGACTCCCTCGAATGATATGAATGTGAATGAGGGCAAGAAGTTCCCCAATAACAAAGATCAAGAAGCAAGAGTTCCACCTCCATATCCACAACGACTAACAAAGAAAAAGGAGGATAATCAATTTCGAAAAATCATAGAGATATTCAGCAAATTATCCATCAATATACTGCTTGGGGATGCCTTGCTTCAAATGCCAGGATATGAAGCTTATGAAGGTACTTTTAAAGAAAAAAAGGTGGCGGATACGGGCACCGAGGAGGTGACCCATTATTGTAGTGCTATGATGTCCAACAACCTTGCTCTAAAATGTGAAGATCCTATGGCATTTACTATTTCTTGCACAATTGGATTGTGCATGTTCAATAAAGCTCTTTGCAACCTCGGTGCTAGTATTAATTTAATTCCTCTAGTGATTTTTAAGAAACTAGGTTTGGGGAATCCCAAATCTACATCCATGAGGCTTTTGATGATGGATAGGTCGATTAAATGACCCATTGGAGTTTTAATTGATGTCGTTATGAGGGTTGATAAATTCATATTCCCAGCTGATTTCGTTGTGTTGGATTGTGAGATGGACATTGAGGTGCCAATTATCTTGGGGCACCCACTACTAGCAACGAGAAGAGATTTGATTGATGTGGAGCTTGGGAAGCTTAAGTTCCGAGTAGGTGGTGATGAGGTCACCTTCAATGTGTGTTAGCCTTCCAAGGCCCCGAATAAGTGTAAGGTCATAGTGGTGATTGATGGTGAAATGCAACACGATGAACCAGTTGATGATTAGAGTGAATCGGAGGATGACCCTCCGAATTATTAAAGATTGAGAAGGTATTTGTAATGCCACGACGTTAGATAAGGTGCTTCTTAGGATTTTACTTTGAGAACTTTGATTCTTTTTTTAAAGGTAGATTAGATTAAAAACAAGGAGAAGGAGAAAAGGGCAGGCACTACGCTTGACCAACAAACTACTAGTCCACATGCATAAACCGCTGATTGAAAATGAGTTAAGGGTAGAAATCTAGGGAAGAAGAGGGAAAATTGGTGATTTGCTGGTGGAACATTGGTGCCAAACCGGGAACTACCGGATGCAACGCCGGTCCAAACCAGAACACCTGGGAGTTGAAGCATAAATGGTTACTAGACTAGTGAAATGTAGGTCCTAACCCGCAAATCGCGAGTCAACCGCTGCATTCAAAGAAGTAAACTGATGATGGTGATGGTCAGCTGCTTTAATGCGGCGAAACTTGGGTTCTTATCGATGAGCGCTAGTTAAACGCAGGTAAAGGTACGCAGTGTATTTAAAATATTGACCAATCCATTGACCAACCTGACCCATGAATTTTAAAATCCGGTCAAACCTTTCCAACTCCCAAAAACCCTTTTCTCCATCTTTTCCTCTTCCCCATTTTACTTTTTAACTTTCCAATACACCACCTTTCCACCATTAAACCCACCTCTTCACCTACCACTCATCTCCACTTCTCCTCTTCTATAAATTCCCCATTCCTATTTCCCTCATTTCATCACTTCTTACTCAACTTTTCACTAAGCTAAAGAAATTTTCTTGAGGAAACTCCATTGTAGGTAAACAACATGCTTCTATATCTTTTTGCTCTTTATTCTCAACCCATTTAGTATGTGTGTTATACTCTGATTTTGTTTATTGTTTGAGGATGTGAATACTTTTGAGCATGCTAAGTTAGATGTTTCCCCACAAATGTTCCCCATTTCGTATTGTTGTGGCTATTCTTTAATTGCATATTTCTCTTATTATGGTTTCGTTGGTGATTGAGTGATAAAAATTTCATGATTGAGAGTGTGAGTGTACTTTGAGTCGAAATGTGATATGAGGTGTAGGTTGGAGATATTATTTGGGGGTGAAGTCTAAGTAACTCCTTGTGTGCTTAAAAAACATGATTTGCCCACTGATAGATCGATGACGTTGTTCTTAAGGAAAATTATCTTGTTGAAGTTTTTTTGATTTGAATGGTTGAATGAAGTTATGTGAATATGAATGTGTGTGGGTCAAGTGTGTTGAAATTCATGATTTGGGGGAAAATTTGACAACTTGTGTGTCCCTTGAGATTTACTGGCAAAGACCGGCGAAACATCGGCTGAAACGCAAGTGAGGGTTGGGGCTATAGGACACTACCTAGCACCAACGAGTCACCAGTGCTTTGTGATCATGACTAGCAAAATACTGGTGTGGCGCAAGTTTAATCCTATTTTTCTTCCAAGCACCAGTGGATCCTCCACACTTCATGGGTTGCCACCTATGTTTTTGTCACAACTGGAATAGAGGCTCGAATTGCAACACGAGACAAAGAGCCCCGAGAGACCCCAAGTCAATCCATAGCATCAACATACATCTAACTCGATCAATGAAAATGAATAATCATCAATATAATCATAGTGGAAGTCAAAACTTAAACGTAACGTCAAAATACGCAATCCGAAGCTGATTACATACATGTGTCTGAAAAGCCTCTGAACATGATGAGTTGATGGGACAAGACCCCAACTAACTCAACAAAACTAAAACTGAAATACATATAGGAAGTATGAATAGTCTAGTCCTCGGGAGATGAGGACTCACCAACAACGAAAAGGCTAACTTTGATAAGCTGACTACGAATGGGGCTGAACCTGAGAGTCGGATCCTATATCATGAAATGATAAAACATATAATATACGGTCAGTACGTGAAATATACTGAGTATGCAAGGTAAGTAAAACCGCTAAAGTAGGTAAAATCAGTTAAAGACATGCATAACGTAGAACATAAACATTAAGAATCTGAAAGTAGGGTTTGCATGCATTATTTCTGAAATCATGATCTCATCATAACATATCATATCCTAATCGATTATCTCAAAGATGAAATCTAATATTTATAAGTAAAGTTGGACATTGAGTCAAACCTTCTTTAGAACATGCTTACCTACGTAAATCTCATGAGTAATGGACATGCATAACTGAAATCATGAGGAACAATGGGAGACTCGTCTTTTAACCCAAATACCACGATAGAGCTTATGTGGTCCCAACTATCACACTCAAATGGGTAAAGTTGTCCAAAGCCTTGCCTGGGCTAGGGACGATACCATGATATCGATATCAAGCTCGTGGCCCAATAGGGCAGGGGATAGCTCACAAGGGAGGTCCTAAAGTCATAATGTATCAACCTACGTTGGTGTGTAGATCTGAGGCATAGGGTGATCGACCCTTAGCCTACTCGGTGCTAGACACTACTCCTAAAAACATGCATATGCTCTACATCATTATTCAATGAAGCTCAACATCGTTTATTGACGAAACTCATAAATCAAATACATCTCAAAGCTGAAATCATGCATATGAGAAGCTTTAACTCAAACCGTACCACAAGCTAAAAATATAAGTGAGAGTCTTCGCTCCAAAACCATGTGGTAAGCTTAATTCGGGAAATCATCAATCGTTCTTACACATGTGGGCATTTCCCAAAGCTTTATCATACTTGAAAATACTCAATTCATATCGAAAACATGATTATAAATTTGGGTAACTTGATAACATACTTTTCATCATAATATCTCATCATCATCGTACATTCATCACACATCTCAACTTCCACGAACCTTTCATCAATGGGATTTTTAATTCATAAAGCTAGAAACATAATTTTTAATTGAAAACATTATAAAATTTTCCCATACTTCATAATTCAGTAGTATAAAAATAATCAAATCGTACCCATGTAGAGAATTAGAAAATTCATGTATTTGGACTAAGCCCATAGATTAGTCATAGAACATTCATGATTTAGAGGGAGTGGCCATGGGGTGAAAGGAATCACCCATTCATAACCCTACATACTTTTTTGGTAGTGATTCTTACTTCTTTACATGCCCAATAGGAAATTGAAGAGGAATTGATGAATGTTAGGCTTGATCACCCTCTCTATTCTTCGCTTGATCACCCTCTCCTAAGTACTTCACCATTAAATGCATGAATGAATAAGGCTAAAATGAACTTAACCCCTTTTAAAAGTCACTATTCATAACTCAAAATAATGTATTTTAGGCCTTAGGACCTTAGGAATTACGAAATAGCCCTTACTAAATTCGCCGAGAAAAATAACTGTGGGTGGTCCCAGCGAGGGACCTAATGATTCATCATTAAGGAGGTCATGACTACGCCCAGCTTAGCTCGTGAAGTACACTTCTTAGTAGGTCTCGGCCTCCTGCGAGACATCACGACTCGTTATTTGTTGACCATGACTCATGGTCACCACTTACGATAATACCTTTGCCTCAACACAAGGAATTCCTCAGCTAGTTGACCATGACCCTCTCCACGGAATTGTGGGGATGCGACCTGACATTTGGAGTCTGCATGATCCCTGCCTGTTCTTCTACTATTCTTTCTTACCTCTGATTATTCAGTAACTTTATGGGCTGACCTAATTGATCAGGCAATCGTAATCCCATTTCCAAAATTCATTTCTTTGGCCTCCACAGTCACGCATGGGCACAGTGGGCTCCATCTCATGCGTCTCCCTCCGACTCGTTTTGTATGCAGTGCCCGATTTTAGGTTCTGTTTAACAAGTTAAGTCTTGAGCTAAGTATAACAATATCTGTATGGGAACCCAGAGTATAGATGTTGATCTCTGAAAAATCTCAAATACAAGTTATATTTATATCAAATGTTGTACAGCGGCAGTGTGATAAGCTGATTGATTTTAAAATCATGCCACATCTGCCACATAAAGAAACGGGCACACCGGGTGAACATGAAAGTGGTGAGTTTGGGTCAGCGTGCCTCATGTTGAAACTAAATTACAGTGACAATATCGTTATCTGGCTATCATGTCGCTTTGGCCTTCCACGTAGCTCCTTCAACATGTTGATTCCTCCAAAATACTTTAATTCTTTTTTTCCTTAGACTTGAACACGATGATCGAGTATTTCTACTAGGACCTCCTCATAGCGAGGCTATCTTTAACATAAACACTATCCCTTTGGAGACAGCCCAGGCTTGATCACCCAAACAACAAAGAATGACACATGAAAGACGAGATGCACAGAAGCTAATTACGAGGGCAACACACATTCATAAGCCATCTTGGCAACATGTCTCATGATGGTCACGGGACGACATAGTGAGGACGAAGTTTCCCTTTCTTTCTTTACGAACCTCATCACTCCTTCATGGGAGACACCTTTAGAAATACCCAATCATCGACCTCAGAATTCACAATTCGCTCCTCCTTACGTCGGCATAGGACTTTTGGCAGCTACGGGGCGGTTTCAACTTTGTCCTGCTCAACTAAACCTTCTCCATAGCCTCGTGAACCGAATTTGGTCCTATCATCATCGCTTCCACGAACCTCAAACTCACCCAATGGGCTACCTATACCTCAGTCCATAGAAGGCCTCGAACGGTACCATCTGGATTCTAGAATGATATTTGTTATTGTATGCAAACTCCATAAGTGCCAAATGCTCATCCGGCTACCTCACGAAGTTAATCGCATATGCTCTCAACATGTCCTCGGGAGTCACAGTTGTCTGCTAAGCAGCTATACGTTTTGCGAGTGAAATGTTGTGTTGAAACTAACACGAGTACCAAGTCCTTTTTGAAATGACCTCCAAAACAAAGAGGTAAATTGGGTACCTCTATATGAAATGATGGATAAGGGAACTCAATGCAATTGGACTAGCTCACAGATATATAATTTGGCATAATCTCATGTCCCGGTGGCTTTGAGCGATAGAAAATTAGCGGCTTTGGTCAACTTTGTCTACCACAACCCAAATAGAAGCATATTGCTAGAGAGTACGAGGCAAACCTATGACAAAGTCCATATTAATCTTCTCCCACTTCCAAGTAGGAATTGTAATATCACAGAAGCACACATCTCGGCCTCAGATGCTCAACCTTTACTTGTGATAGTTTGGACACTTTGCTACAAATTTTGCGATATCCTTCTTCATGCCATTCCAACAATAGACTTCTCGTAATTCATGTTACATATTGGTGGCACCTTGATAGATAGAATACCTAGATCCATGAGCCTCGTGCAACATGCGGTTCCTCAAATCATCAATATACGAATATATAGCCGACCACAGTACCGAAGCACACCATCTCCCCTTTGGAGAAGACCTCTCTACTTTTTGATTTTGAATGGCTTGGCTAACTTCAACAAAATCGGGTCCTCATCTTGCCTATATTTTACATGGAGTCACCCAGCGATGATTCGAGTACATTACGAACAACAACACCGCCATCGGTCAGTCCCAGCCAGCCTAACTTCCAACCTTGTGAGTCGATGCACATCCTTCACGGCTCCTTCTTCCCTTCATCCACATGAGCCACACTCTCCTCGGAGAGTCCTGCGAGATGCGTACGCTTGCTACTATATTAGCTTTCTGGATGGTAAAGGACACTCATATCATAGTCCTTGAGTAAGCTCAAACCGACTCCTTTGTCGAACATTGATATCATACAGGTAAACACATATTGCAAGCTCTTGTGGTCTGTAAACACATCCACATGGACCCTAGTACAAATAATGTCACCATATCTTCAATGCAAACACCACCGTGGCCAATTTAAGATCATGGGTCGGATAAGTCTTTTCATGAACTTTCAACTATCTAGAGGCATATGCTATAACCTTCGTGCTTAGTCAACACACCCAAGTCAGATCCTTCAGAGAAGCATCACAATACACCACAAACCCATTGGTACCCTCCGGTGAAATAAACAAGTCTTGAAGTAAGTCGACTCTTCAACTCTTGAAAGCTCTTCTCACAAGCCTCAGAAGCCATTGGAATTTCACCTTCTTTTGGGTCAATTTGGTCAAAGGTGCTGCGATCGATGAGAATCCTTCAAAAAAACTCCGATAGTATCCAGCTAAACCAAAGAAACTCCGAATATCTGAAGGGTTCATCGGTCTAGGCCAATTCTTCACCGCCTCTATTTTCTAAAAATTGTCCACCATTATACCTTCACTTGATACCACACACTTAGCCCAAAAATGCTACGGAGTTCAATAAAACCTCGAGACTGCTGAATATGGGAAATACAGTGGTGATCCTTGAGAGTTTGAAGCATATTCTCAAATGAAATGACATGTTCCTCCTCGCTTTGAGAGTATATGGGATGTCATCAAGAAACACAATCACGAACATATCTAGGTATGGGTTGAACACCCTATTCATCAAATCCATAAATATCTTTGGAAATTTGTTAGTCCAAAAGACATAACTACAAACTCATAATGACCATACCATGTCACAGAAGGCCGTCTTCGGGATGTCACTCTCGCTAACTCTAAGGCGTGATACACAGTTGAGATCTATCTTCGAGAAGCACTTGGAACCCTGAGGTGTCAAATAAAATCATCAATCTTGGGTAGAAGATACACTTCTTGATGGTGACTTTGTTCAATTGTCGATATTAATACACATTCAAGAGAACCATCTTTCTTTAGGACAAAGAGAAGTGATTGCACCCCATGGAGATTAGTGAGTCTATTAAAATTCTTATCTACGAGGTCCTTCAATTGTTCTTTCAACTCCTTTAGCTCGTAGGGCCATTTTGTAAGGAGGAATAGATATAGGCTCGTGTTGGGAAGAGAATTCAGAAGTCCATCTCCCACTCGGGAGGGGGATTCTAGTAAATCTTCCGGAAAGACCTCTAGATACTCACGTACTGCGGGGCCCGGCCCCGGATAGGCCAGGTCTCGGACTCCAACATCCTTAACCATGACTAAGTGGTACGCACAACCTTTAGAAATCAATTTTCCGGCCTTAAGGTAGGAAATGTAACGACCTATAGGCACAATGAACTACCCTTCCATTCTAAGGCGCTCCTTTAGGAAATCGTCTCTCTTTTGCTCGGGTTCTACAATTAAGCGAGGCTTAACATGAGAAATAGCCAATCCATTACGAGGATAACATCAAAATTGGTAGTGACTTTCAAAATGAATGAGACCGGGCAACCTCTATATGCAGTATAGCTATAAGCCGAATCAGCCACTAGAATAGGGGCGAGAAGTGTTTGACAAGACTTCGGGCCCGACTCCAAAGCTGCGACTACAAAGGTGTCACAAAAGACAAGAAGCCCCGGGTCTAACAAAGCATAAACATCAAGATGGAAAACTCGTAACATACAGGGGACTACATTAGGGAGACCTCTGCTCTGGCAGCGGGATGCTAAGGCATAGAATCTGTTCACAGCGTGCTTATACACAGTGCTAGTCTGGATGCCCCTTGAAGTGTTTGAGCGTATAGGTGGGGGCTGCTAAACTAGAAGATGGGCCTCGGTCCCCATCGCCCAGTCACCTTTCGTTGTTATACTCGAGGATCCCAAGGATCAGACTCGGGAGTTTAAATGAGGAGAAATTGAAATTTTGCACAGTCACGGAACGAGTCATCGAAACCCATTAGACTGCCCATGTGACTCACGGGGGAGGCCAGGGATGAATTTTGAAATTCTAGGAAAAATGCCCCATGGACAAGACCACGAGTCATGAGTGACTCCCACCTACTCGTTAAGTCAGTCATAGGATAGTGGCAATTGAGAGATGAAGAGGAGGGAGGTAGTGAACCCCGACGGAGCGATCCACAAATCGTGGTCGATTACCATGGTCGCGGGATCAATCGTACCATCAGGATGAGAAATCACACGAAAGAAAGCAGTGCACATGAAGGTTGACACCATGAGCCATTGCCCCAAAGCCACGGAAGTCATTAGAAGATCCCATTAGGGCCACCTGGTAGTTATTTTCTACAAATTTAGTAGGGCCTTTGTAATTCCTAAGTTCTTAAAGCCTAAAAATACGTCGTTTTGGGGTATGAATAATGGCGTTTTATAGGGTTATGTTTACATTACTCATTTCCCTCTATGCATGCAAAGTAGAAGAGATTTTAAAGGGTGATCAAGCTAGAAATCTTCAATCTCTTTCAACCTTATTTTGGCCGTTCAAGGGAAAGTAAGATTCAGCCTCCATCGGGTATGTGAGGTAACAAATGGGTAATATAGGTCCACACCCAATCCCATTCTCTATTAATTTATGAAAATCTATCAAAATCTCGAGGTTTTGGGTGCAATTTTGTGAAAATCAATGTTTTGCTAATGGGCTATTATGATTTATGATTTACATCATATTTTTATGGATTTTGATCAGATTTTACAATTATTTTCCATATAAAATTATTTATTTCAATTTGCCACCAAATTAAGCCTAATTATGCATGATCTATGATGAATGGATTTATGATCTACGTCTCAATTGTTGGTATTTACAAACTCAGAATGATTTATGATTCGAAATGTAGATTTATTCAATTACCCATCATGATTTGGTTATTTTCGGAGTTATATATATATGACCTATGCGTATGCATGAAACCTATGATTCATGATTATATTTTTGGCCGACTCGCAAGCCTTATGTAATAGCTGGATTCGCGGATATTCAAGTATGTTTATGATTTTCACGATTTAACTAGCCCATGAATTCATGCAAGATATACTATGAGCACTATATATGTTTTGAGAGTAGTATCGAACAGGAGTAAGTTCGAGGCCTAGGTTGTCTCTGGATCTCATAAACTATGTGTCACGAAGTAGGTATGTTGGGACCTCTTTGTCTTGGCGTCCTAGTCCCGAATGGACCTTTCATGAGTGATATCACACTTTCATGGTTCTACCCTTGGCAAGGTAAGGACACCCTCACAGGGTTACAAATTTCAAACTTCATGTATGCTCATATGGGTATGTCGGTTAGAAGAATCTCCCCCTTTGTTCGTGATTTATGCATGATTTATGATTACGTATCTTGCTCGATTATGTTGATGGCTTTTCTCTCAATTCTTATTATTACGAATGTATTATGAATGCTTGAAAACCTTGAGCCTTATTTCATGTGATATTATGGTATTTACGGTATAAGCATGATTTCCTACTTTTATGATGTTTTATGAGTTTTTACATATTTTAATGTCTATTTTACTTACCTTGCATACTCGGTACATTCCCTCTTGTGCATACTTTCTATGTTGTATCATTTCATGATACGAACCCGGCTCTTAGGCTCATCCTCATCTTTAGACCAACCCGAGTTCATTTACGCTTGTTGGTGAGTCCTCGTATTCCGAGGGAGCCATTTGACTAGACATTTATGTTATTTTATGTTTCCCGATGCTTGGTCGGAGTTAGTTGGGGATGTTGTCCCATCAACCCATCTTATGTAGTAGAACTGGACGATTATGTAGTACTCGGCTTGCGTGTATGCACAGTGATTCCTTATGTTATGATGTTTATGTTATGTTTATGTTTCCGAAATGCCTTATGTTCATCCTTCCACTTAATATGAATGAGGTTAGATGTATGCTTATGCCATGGGTCAACTTGGGACCTCTTGGGGTTCTTTTTCCCGTGTTATGATCCGGGTCTATGTTCGTGTTGTGACAAACATAGTATCAGAGCAATGAGTTTTGAAGTGTCCTAGGGTGTATAAGACCCGTTCAGTAGAGCTTTTTTCATGGGTGTGAAGCACACCACACTTATGGCAAAGAGGCTAGGAGATGTTTAGAAAATGTTCCCTTCTTTCATGTGATCTATGTCATGCGATGAAAAGTCTTTGATCCTTACAGTCAATTGCTATTCTTGATTGCGAGAATCATAGCTCAGAGAAGGATGAATGGTAGAAGAAATGGGAACGGAGAAGGCCCGCGATGATGGCAATGGTCATGGGCATCGGTAAGCTCCACCTGTTAATGTGGAGTTTCGGGCAGCTATCCGGATGTTGGCGTGAGCCTCGATCGGTCGGGTCAGCAGTAGGTTGTTACACATATTCCCCAGAATGGCAATGCGCCCTGTAATCAGTTAGAATTCTTGAGGATAGACTCCGGAGTTTCTTGGGTCCCAGGTAGATGAGGATCTGCACGATTTCATCGAGGAGATTCTAAAGATCACCCGGGTTATGGTGTGACCAATGGAGATTATGTTGATTTGGCCTCCTATCAACTAAAGGGGGTGGATCACATATGGTTCAAGCAGTGGAGGGATGCTAGGGCGTGGTGGAGGCCCTATAGGTTGGGAAAAGTTCCGCGCGGCATTCTGGATCGGTTTTCCACTCGAGAGATGAGGGGAGCTTAAGTGTTTGTGTTTATTAGCAGACGAGGGGTGACATGTCTGTTTAGGAGTACGGCATTGGAGTTCACTAGTCTATCCAAGTATATATTGTGATAGAGTTGGTGGCGGCAGACCAAAGGGATCGGGTGAACTGTTTTGCCCCACAGTGGGGGCACTATGCGGATAGAATTTATAGGGATCGCCATGTTGCATCGGGATATAGTGAATATATCTATGTAACAAGCATCACTAGTCTTGTTTTTGTAGGTTAAAATGAATTTGAGGAACTAATCTATGATTTGGTGAAGTGGAGGAATGGAATCGGAAGCAAAATGCGAAAGTCGGCAAGGAGGACACGCGAAATAGCCCACACAACGCGGCGACAACGCGTGCCACGGCGAGCCAGGCTGTGCGACAGGAAGTGTCCGGTCCTAATGCCTTGCACAAGCGGCGTGCCTTTGCCATTGCAGCAAGGGGCTGCCTGGTGTGTATTTTATGCAAATTCAGTTGCTTTCGCGATTCCTCCATGTCACAGAATTCCCTTAGCTTCTAAAATCATTTTTTCACGTAATATTTCTAAAAAAACTACAAGGAGTGAAGGAAGAAGTGGGAGAACTCACCTAGGGTTCTTAAATTTCATCTTCTCTTCTACCCAGTTCTTTTAAGTATGTTACTTTAATTATGTTTCTTGTAATTATACGAACTTGAGTGGCTAGAACCCTTCCTCTAGGGTTGAATCCACAAGGTATGATTGTGACTATGCGAATTTGTTTTGGTTTTAAGTTATTAATTGTTGTTTTGTCTGACGTTGTTAGTATGGTTGTTTTTAATGATTGATCACCATGAAAACACACGTTACACCTAGGTAAAAAAGATTGAAAGTAAACCTAGGAAAGAACAAGAATGTAGGGAGCAAGTTTGTATCTTACGATATAATTCGTGGTTAGGATAAAAATTATACCTAATTTCGCCTTGCTTGGTTACTAAAATGGGATGATCTAGACACCAACCTAGGGTATCACATCACCACTCGTAGAAGTAGTTGTGAAGCTAAAGTTCAGTTAAATGATTGAAGTACGAAAGTCCTAATTAAGAGCATAAACCCAGTAAAGCCACATTCCCGTGGTGAATTGCCCACGAACTAGAATGTCACATCCCCGCTCAACGATGTAGTTGTGAGGCTAGTTTGTAGGGTTTAGAGGCTCGAAAGACCATGAACATGCAATTGTAATTATGTGAGACTATAATTGATAATTCCATACTTAAACCATTACAAACGTAGTATCGCGTGATTATGCAGGTACATCCTTCTGATTGCTCCATGAATTACTTGGAGTGTATTTACGTGACCACCCACAGACTTAATTAAACTTTAACGAAAGTCTATATCAACACTTGCGAAAGTTAATATCACACTTGAACTTGATAATTAGCAAAATTGGTCCAGTCCACGTGGGACCGACATCCATAGGCTCTTAAAAGAGCCACTGTAATACTTGTAAGACCACGTACTCTCTTGCGTATGCGCTCCAGGATGCGTCGTCAACAAGTTTTGGCGGCGACTAGCAGGATGCGGTGAATTTTAGTAAAATTTGTCCATTTTTGTGTGATTTTAATTTCCTTAAGTGTTGAGAAACTGGTCTTAGTCGACTTATTGCGGTGACGAGTTGTCTTGTCGAGGCTGCTAGGAATAGAGAGCTTGTGGGCCGTTGCTTGAACGAACGTCAAATTCATTTGCGAAGGAAGTAGCTCTTGAGCAAAATGCTGGCAACTTCAGAAAAGGTACAACAACAACCACCCACGGGACAAGCACAATTGTCAACGGAAGCAATGGCGGCAAGACCCGTTCGCGAAAAGGCAATCCTGACGACGAATGCTTGAACTCTAGTATGCGTGCCGGAACTGGAGGGAACTTTGAATTGAAACGAGCATGGTGTAGCTTTTTACATTCTAGTGGTCAATTCACTTGGAAGGCATATGAGGACCCGCAGCAACATCTAGAGAACTTTTTAGAGATTAGTGACACTTTCTTCCCCGCCGGGTGTCCACGGAGACTATGTCAGACTTACCCTCTTCCCATTTTCATTGTTGGGAGAGGCAAAAAGGTTGTTGAAATCGAGCCACCAAGCTCCATGACCAGGATGATTTGGTGAAGGTTGCTTGTCCAGATTCTTTCCTTGAGCAAGGCGCAAAATTTAGAAGTGAAATACTATGTTTCAGAAGAGGCGATGAGAATTTATATTTGGCTTGGGAGAGATTCAAGTCATTCGAGAGGCGGCCCCTCACGGCAATCCAATGAAGTGCTGGCCCATACCTTTGTATAAATTCTAGACCCACACACGAAAATTTTGTAGACTACGCATCGGGTGGGCAAAGCCTTAGAAGAAAGACGTATGATGGTGTACTTATTTGTTGAATAAAATTTCTTAAAATCCCGAATGGCACAGTGAATCGTGAGAGGGTAGGAAAAAGAGCGGGTGATAGAAGTAGATGGTATGAATTTCTTGGCAGCACAGTTAGCATCATTTTAGCATAAGATGATGACTGATTCAATAAGCGAGTATGAACCCAGCTCTTGAGGCCGAGGTTAATGCGGTTCGGCAAACTCCCAGAGTTGGGTGTGAATTTGTGTGGGAATAATGGGCACAATGCGAAATCTTGTGGAGCCAATCTAGAATCAGTCAATTTTGTTGGGAATGTGCAGAGGAACACCTAGAATTTTGGTAACAACTACAACAAAAATTGGCGACCACACAATTTTCTTGGGGTGGGGAAATCAAAAGCAAAGTTATCGGCAACCTCAACAACATCGGTATTAGCGAGAATAGGAAAAATGATGATGGCCGGTTGAGCGGCAACATTGAGAGAAACGTTGCATAAAATCATGGAACCCGAGACTCAATTAGTAGAAAATCAGGGCGAGACGGCATCGAGACTTGAAAAAAATCAACAATTGGCCACCTTAATCTAGAAAACGAGATGGATTCCCGAGATAGCATTTGCTCAAAACATGAACCGCAAGGAGAGTATCAAGTGACACGAGATCTAACCCCACGTCGGGTCAACTCCATGGAGCGGAAAACAATTAGGCGTGCGATTGCCCGAAAAGAGAGAAAAGAAATGAGGTGCGGCCGGAGTTGGTTGAAGCAAGGACCATCCCAGCGACAAGGGAGAATCGGAAGTCTTTGTGCAGCAATATGCCGCAAATCATCATTGCATCGAGCACGAGATACCACCACCACCATTTCCTTGGCGAGAGATTCGAAAGAACAAATAGGCGGAATGCTTCAAAAAGTTCTTTGAGATTTTCCAAGAACCGCATAAATTTGCCTCTCTTTAATGTTTTGCGGGGAATACCCAAGGTATTCTAAATACTTGAAGGATGGATGGCTAAAAGTGATATTAGTGGGTGTCAAATAGTAGCACTAACGAGAGGAGTGCGGTCATGGGAGGTATTGACGAGATTCCTAAGAAGCCAAGACCCGGGAGTTTTACCCTCCCATTACAAATTGGTAAGGCGGTGCTACGAGCCACATGTGATTTAGGGGCGAAGTTAATCTAATGCCCCTATCTTTATTTAAAACCCGGGGTTGGGAAAACCGAGGCTAACAAGGTTGATCTTGCGATCGACGGATAAGTCGCGAGTGACATAGGATGGAATCATAGAGGACCTTCTCGTCAAAGTGGGTAAGTTTATTATCTTGGGTTTTATTATCTTAGATTTTCATGTTGAGACTAGGTACCCTTAATCTTGGGACGGAAATTCTTGGCCACCGAAGCGCGGTAATTGACTTGAAAGAAGGGACCCTACAAATGAGGGTCGAGGATGATGAACTCTTTGAGTATACCAAGAGATTAACCCACACACACACTACGAAACCTTTGTAAGGTTAGCGTGTTGTCGAGGATAAGTGTGGGGTGGTAAGATTCCACGGGTCCACAACCAAAGGTAATGATAAGTCTTCATCAGGAATTTCGATAAAGGGCTTCGGTTTGATAAGAAGTTGGAGGAAGAGAGGAGCAGTGGAGGATATTTCCATAAAAATCAAAAGAAGATGGTTCACCGAGGAACCCGGGTGTGAGATGTCGAAAGGGCCGGTCCGTCGTCTTGCAGCGGCCGTAAAATAAGGTCTTTAGCAGGAGGTGGCCCAAGGGTGCCACGGTATAATTTGTGATTTTTTTTATGTTGATTTTGTTTTATTTCAACTTGTGTTGTTTTTGGGTGAAAAGTGAAGGCACGAGATGGGAAGTACGAGTACCCGTGGAGGAGGAAGCTTACAAGCATGGAAGAAAAAAAGTGTGGGGTCAAACACCCCTTTGTACCAGGGTGAAGAAAAGCATGCTGTTAACTGGGCCTAGAGGCCTCGGGGAGTATTTCTCATGCTTGTTAAATTTCAATTTGAGGCTATGGGGACATATGATCAAGTGTGGGTTGAGGAAAATTAAAATTTGTGCTTAATGATTATTGGTGAATTAGTGCTTGGGAGAAATATTGAAACAAAATTTTTGACTTTTTGAATTAAGCATGATTTCATCACCAGCTAGTTTTTCTTTGCGGTTTCTTTTCCGGCGGGGTCTTTGAGCCCAGAATAATAAAAAAAAAAAATTATTTGTACGTATATATGTTTTTAGTCATAGTTAAGGCTATTTCGATGATGGATGGATGACTGACACGTCTTGAGGAAAAATTAGTCAATAGGTTTGGTTTTTGAACCTATAGCTAATTGATGGCTTGATGTTCTTGTTATATTGTGCTATGCATGATTGTAAGATACAAGTGTGGTTAGTGTTGACATGTAAGAAATGTATAACTTTGTTTGAGACACTTGGAAACAAAATTTAACTCGATGTGATTGAAGCAATTACGAATTCTTGTGATTAGGCGAGTAAGAGTCTAGTGAATGTGTCTTGAATTGAGCATGTGTTGTGAGTGTAAGTTTTTGGAATATTCCGTGCTATTGTGGAATGTATAGAACTTGTGCGGTGTGTATATAAACGAAATTAAGGATGTGGACTGTAGGAGATGATTTAGGCATTTCTTTGAATGAACCTAATTTTATCCCTCACTTTACCTACCTTGAATGTTGAATCCTAGTGAGCCCCATTCAGCCTTAAGCCTATTCTTTGATAACTACAACATAAGCCCAATCCTTTTTCTTTCATTGAGCCTTGAGCTTGATCCAAAACTCCTAAGCGCTTAAGGGAAAATTCGAAGAGTGAAGGAGTGAGAAGCGTGAAAAAGAAGGAAAAGTAGCAATATTAAAAGTTGAGAAAGGTCATGGGTGCATTTGTTTGAAAATGCACGAGTATTGGTAGGGAGTAAGAAATAAATGAATGAAAAAGTTGCATAAGTACTTCTTACTAATAAGCTAAATTATTGGCAAGAAATGGGAACAGAAGAAAAAAAGTTCAAGATTGAAAAGAATGTGGGTAAAGTAAGAAGATAGCCCTTATCATGACCACTATCAGCGAGAATAGTACCTACCCGTCCTTAGCTTATTACAACCGATAAGTCCTACTTGATCTTACGTTCATACATCCTTAAATTAGTGGAGTAAAACACTAAGGGCCAGCTTATGGGTCACTACATGATGCATGTAATTCTTTGAGAAGGCATAATTATTCATATACCCATGCATATTTGTGATTTGAAAATTTGGAGTAAATGGGGTAACTCTCTTGTTGTGAGGAGCACATGTTTAATGAGGAATAACATTCATGTCGTATTTTCTGATCGGTTGATTTGCATGAATTTGCTAAGATTGAATGATTGCGAGGTTAGGAAGTCTTAACGGTGTATATCATTTAATTGATTAAATCATGAATGCTCTATTTTTAACTTGCTATCTCAAACAATCATTGCATCCGTAGCCCAGATTTTCTTGCTAAATTAGTTATGTGTGAGTCTGTCATTTACATGAGATGTAAAAGGGGTTGTTTGAGGACAAACAAGGCTTTTAGTGGCAGGTCGGTTACGATCTTGGGCAAATGGCATGCCCAAGTGATACTTTATAACTTAGTTTTCGTCTTGTTTGTCTACTTGTTACATACATTCTCATGTAATTTATGTAAATGTGAATATATATATATATATATATATATATACTAACCAACATGATTAGTCTTGTTTTGTAGGTTTAAGAAGATGAATTTGAGGACACAATCTATGATTTGGTGAAGTGGAGGAATGGAATGGCAAGCAAAATGCGAAAGTTAGCAAGGAGGACCACGCGGAAACAGCCCACCTGCTTGTCGGCTTGACGCGTTCCATGGCCGGAGTGCAGGCCTGGCACGACAAAGGCGTGTCACGGTCCCTACCACCTTTGCACAAGCGGTGTGCCACCTTGTACCATGCTGACAAGGGGCTGCACAGCAGCGTGTGTTTTGTGCAAATTCAGATTGCTTTCGCGATTCCTCCGTGTCACGGAGTAAATTAGCGCGCGTTCACCTCCGTGCCACGGAGCTATTCCATGCGAGCATAATTTTGTATATTTCTCATTTACTATAAATAGGTCCCTTAGCTCCTAAAATCATTTTGTCACATAATATTTATGAAAAAACTACAAAGGAGTGAAGGGGAGAAGTGGGAGAACTCACCTAGGTGTCTTAAATTTCATCTTCTCTTCTACCAATTCTTTTAGTATGTTACTTTAATTATGTTTTCTTGTAATTACTCTGAACTTGATGTAGAACCCTTCCTCTAGGGTTGAGTCCACGGGCCATGATTGTGACTATGCAAATTTGTTTTGGTTTAAGTTATTAATTGTTTTGTCTTGCGTTCTTAATTATGGTTGTTTTTAATGATTGATCACCATGAAAACACACACGTTAAGCCTAGGTAAAAGCTTGAGAAAGTAAACCTAAGCAGAACAAAGAATGTAGGAGCAAGTTTGTATCTTACGATATAATTGGCGGTTAGGATAAGTAATTATACCTAATTTTCCTTACTTTGTTACTAAAATGGGATGAGCTAGAAACCAACTTACAATTATCACATCACCGCTCATAAAGTAGTTGTGAAGCTAAGTTCGGTTAAATGATTAGAGGTACACCCAATGCTCCTAATCAAGAGCATAAACGCCGTAAACCACATTCCCATAATTTAATTGCCCGGAACTAGAATGTCACATCCCAGCTCAACAATGTAGTTGTGAGGCTAGTTTTTTGTGTTTAGAGGCTTGAAAGACCATGACATGCAATTGTAGTTATGTGAGATGATAATTGATAATTCCATACTTAAACCATTACAAAGCGTAGTATCGCATGATTATACGGCCTTAATATGCCTCCTTGAATTACTTTAGAGTATTTTACGCTGACCACCCCTAGACTTAATTACACTTTATCGAAAAAGTCTATATCAACACTTGTGCAAATTAAATTTCAATACTTGAACTTGATAATTAGCTAAATTAGTCCAGTCCTGTGGGTTCGACATACTGGCTCTTAAAGGGTCAGCATCGCAGCAAGACCACGTACGCTTGCGTGTGCGGTTGGCGCAGTCGTCAGCGTGAGTCCCCAAAATGTTCTAGGATGATTTACTAGGTGTTCCTCACGAGAGAGAAATCGATTTTGGTATTGATCTTCTACGGAAATAGCAATTATCTCCATTCCTCTTGCAAGAATAGCTCGGCCGAGCTAAAAAGGAGTTAGTATCAATTGAAAGGACACATTAGAAAAGGGCTTCATTAGGCCAGAAAGTCTCAATGGGGTGCACCGGTGCTTTTTGTTCGGAAGAAGGATGGTTCACTTTGGATTGCATTGATTATCGGGCAATTAAACAAAGTCACCATTCAAGAACGGTATCCTCTACCCATGATCGATGATTTGTTTGACCCGAGATTCATGGTGAAAGGTGTTTCTCAAAGATATATCATGTGGGCATCATCGGCTCGGGGTTCGAGTGTGATATCCCAAAGGAAGCCTTCGGGATATGTTATGGTCATTATGAGTTTGTAGTTATGTCTTTTGGACTAACGCTCTGAATCTTTTATGGACCTAATGAATAGGGTGTTCAATCCATGTTTGGACATGTTTGTGATTGTGTTCATTAATGACATCCCTATATACTCTCGGAGCTAGGGGAGCATGCCTCTCATTTGACAATAGTGCTTGAGACTCTCAGGATCTATCAAGCCAAAATCAACAGGGCCAATTTTGGTTGAACTGCAATGGAATTTTTTTTTGGTCCATGTGGTATCAAGTGAGTGCATAAAGGTAGATTCTTAGAAAATCAAGACGATGAAGAATTTGCCCGGGCAGGTGAATCCTCGGATATTCAAAGTTTCTTTGGTTTAGCTAGCTACTATCGAGAGATTTGTTGAGGGTTTTCATCTATTACAGCGCCCCACGACAAAATTGACCCAAAATAAGTGAAATTCCAATGGTCGAGGCTTGTGAGAAGAGTTCCCAAGAGTTGAAGACTAGACTTACCTCGAAATTGATGTTAACACTCTTAGGAGAATGCTTGATGAGTTCGTAGTGTATTGTGATGCTTCAAGGATCGGATTTGGGTGCGTATTGATGCAGCACGGGAAAATCATAACCTATGCCTCTGACGGCTAAAGGTTCATGAGAAAATTACCCGACTCATGATCTTGGGTAGTGCGTGGAGGTATTTGCCTTGAAGATATGGCGAAGCATTACTTATCGGGGTCCACATGGATGTGTTCACGGACCATAAGAGTGTGCAATATGTGTTTACTGAAAGGACCTCAATCTTCGGCAAAGAAGATTGGTTGGAGCTACTCAAGGACTAAGTGTCCTTTACCATCCAGTAAGGCCAAATGTGGTAGTGGACGCACTTAGTAGACTCTCTATGGACAGTGTGTCCTATGTGGATGAGGGAAGAAGGAGGCTAGTGAAAGATGTGCATCAACTTGCAAGGTTGGGTGTTAGGTTGATTGACTCAACTAATGGCGGTGTTGTTGTGCGAGAATGGATCGAGAATCGTCCTTGTTAACGGTGTGGAAGCTAGACAAGATGAGGACCCAATTTTTGTAAATTTGAAAGAAGCCGTTTAGAATTTGAAGGTGGAGGTCTTCTCCAAAGGGGAGATGGTGTGCTTCGATACGGGGTCGCCTATGTGTTCCAAATGTTGATGATATCTTCGATACACAGTACATGTTCGTGATTGTGTTCATTAATGACATCCTTATATATTCTCGGAGGGGAGGGCGGCATGCCTCTTATTTGAAGTAGTGCTTCGAGACTCTCAAGGATTTCTAATTGTATACTAAGTTCGGCAAATGCGCGTTCTGGTTGAACTCGGTAGCATTTTAGGTCATGTGGTAACAAGCGAGGGCATAAAGGTAGATTCTCAAAAAATCGAGGCGGTGAAGAATTGGCCTAGACCGGTGAATCCTTTGGATATTCAGAGCTTCTTGGGCCTAGAAGGCTATTACCAGATTTTTGAGGGTTTCATCAATTCCGGTGCACCTTTGACCAAGTTGACTCAAAGAGGTACGATTCCAATAGTTGGAGGCTTGTGAGAAGAGCTTCCAAGAGTTGAAGAATCGACTCACTACCGCATGAGTGTTGACCCTACCCGAGGGTACGAATGGTTTTGTCGTGTGTGTGATGCTTTGAGAATTGGACTTGGGTTTGTATTGATGAAGAGGAAAGTAAGCCTATGCCTCTAAGCAGGTTAAAGATCC
Organism: Datura stramonium; assembly: GCA_018107945.1. Taxonomy (NCBI): domain Eukaryota; kingdom Viridiplantae; phylum Streptophyta; class Magnoliopsida; order Solanales; family Solanaceae; genus Datura; species Datura stramonium. The sequence goes on from JACEIK010003202.1 coordinate 85,277, forward strand.
ATGAGAAGAATTACCCGACCCATGATCTTGAATTGGGTACGCGGTGGTGTTCGTATTGAAGATATGGTGACATTAATTATATGGGGTCCATGTATATGTGTTTATGGACCACAAGAGCTTACAATATGTGTTCACATAGAAAGATCTCAATCAATAACAAAGGAGGTGATTAGAGCTACTCGGACTATGATGAGTGTTCTTTACCATCCGGTAAGGCTAATGTGGTGGCGGACGCACTTAGTAGGCTCTCGAAGGAGAGTTTCCCATGTGGATGAAGGGAAATAGGAGTTGGTGAAGGATGTACATCGACCCACAAGGTTGGGGTTAGGCCCGGTTTGACTCCACCTGGCCCGGTGTTGTTCAAAGCGGATCGAATCGTCCTTGGTAGGCGATGTAAAATCTAGACAAGATGAGGACCGATTTTGGTAAGATTGAAGCCATTCGAGTCCGAAGGTGGAGGTTTTCTCCCAAGGGGCAAATGAGTGTACTTCGATATGGGTTTGTGTGTTCGGATGTTGATGATTTGAGGAGTTGAATATTGCATGAGGCCCATGGATCGTATTCCATCAAATACAGGTGCCACCAAGATATATCGTGACTTGTGAGAAATCTATAGGTGGGAATGGTATGAAGAAGGATTTTGCGGAATTCGTAGCCATGTGCTCGAACTATCAGCCAAGTAAAGTTTGAGCACCAAGGCACGGAGAATTGCGGGATATCGGCATTCCTACTTGGAAGTGGGAAGAAATCAACATGGATTTCATAATAGGATTACCTCGTATTCGCCGACAACATGATTCCATGGGTGGTGGTGGACGGGTTGACCAAAGGCTGCACATTTTCTAATGGTGAAAATCACGGACTCGGTGGAGGATTACGCCAAGCTATATGTCAGAGAGTTAGTTCTATTGCATGGAGTGCCCTTGTCCATTATTTACGATCAAGGTACTCATTTACCTCTTAGTTTTTGCGATCTTTCCAAAAAAGGCTTGGGACTCAAGTTAAACTCGGCACAACATTTCATCTGTGAGGCCCCGATGGTAAAGCGGAACGGACAATCCCGGACTCTCGAGGACATGTTGAGAGCATGTGTAATGGATTTCAAAGTTGGTTGGGATAATCAACTTGCCAATGATTGAGTTCGCTTACAATACTTGAGTTATCCTCCTGACATTCAAATAGCGTTAGAGGCTCTTTAAAGAGCCGAGTGTAGATCGCCCATCGGATGGTTTGAGGTTGGTGAGGCGGCTATGATAGGTCGGTCGATTCATGAGGATATGGTGAAGGTTCAGTTGATAAGGGTCAAGATGAAAAGCGCTCGAGTAGTCAAGAAGTCTATGCTAATGTTAAGGAGAGAGTAGGAGTTCGAGGTGGACGATTGGGTATTTACGAGTGTCTCCCATGAAGGGATGTCTGATTTAAGGAAGAAGGAAAACTAAGTCCCAGTTATGTTGGTCCTTACCGGGTTGTGAGGAGAGTTGGTATGGTCGCGTACGAGTTAGAGTTGCCCTTAGAGGTTTCCTTGTGCATCTTGTGTCATGTAACACCCGAAATGTTTGGGGAGATCCATTGTAATAGTCTAGGTAGATAGAGTTGGTGTAGATAGCCTCGAGAGCTATGATGTGGTTCCAGTGGAAATATTAGATCGCGGGTTTGGAAGCTAAGGAACAAGGAAGTTGCTTCGGTGAAAGTATTATGGAGAAATCGGCATGTCGAGGGGAGTGCACGTGGGAAGGCGAGTGGATATGATGGCTAAATACCCACACTTATTCTCTACGGGCTCGGTTCCGACTAGAGGTATGATTTTGTCCTAGTACTCTATTTAGTATTCATGTGTTCAAATCATGTGTTCAAGTTTGTTTTATGTGTTTGGTTGCATATGTAGTATGAAATCGGTTCGGCTATGTAGTAAGCATCGTAGGTAGTCATTGTTAGTTTGTGATTTAAATAATCAATATTTGAATGTGATGATTGCATCATCTCTATTTTTCTATGTATTTTCCAACATTTGAGGACGAATGTGTTCCCGAGGAGATATTGTAATACCCAGAGGCCCAAGTTAGACACAGGAATCTAAGCTGAGGCGAAATTTTCCACCCGACCACGGAGAATGAGTCGTCGGGAGACTCATTGGAGCTTCCACAGTCGTGATGTGACTCGTGGGGGAGGCCGAGGATGAATTCTAAAATTCTTGGAAAAATTTTACATGGACAAGACCACGAGTCGTGGTCGATCACCACGACTCATTAAATTCGGTCGTGGGGTAGTGGCAATTAGAGATGAAGAGAAGGAGGCGGTGAACCCAACGGAGGATCCCACGGGTGGTGAGTCACCACGAGTCGTGGGGTCAATCGTTACCAACCGAGATAATCCACCGAGAAAGTGAGGCGGTGCGTAGCGGTTGACACCAAGGGCCGTTGCCCAAGGCCATGAGTCATCGGGTCGTCCGGTAGGGCCACTGGCTGATTATTTTCTGAGAATTTGAAGTGAGGGACTTTTAGAATTCCTATGTTTTTTAAAGCCTAAACTATGACGTTTTGGGGTATAGTTAATGGCCTTTTATGAGTTAAAATTCAGATTTTAATTTTCCATCCATGCATGCAAAGTAGAAGAGATTTGAAAGGGTGATCAAGCTAGAAATCTTCGATCTCTTTCAAACATCTTTTGGGCATTCAAGGAAAGTAAAGATTAGGCCTCCATCGGTATGTAGGGTTATGAATGGGTGTTTAGTCCATGCCTATTGTTACACCCCATAAAATTTAACACACTTAGATGGCCTATTCGCGTGTTGGTTAGCGTGAAAGCCATATATGCTAGAAAAGGCACGGGAAAAGTGGATAGAGAAGCACATCGAACCATCACGGAAGGGCGAGCCCCTAAGCGATGGCAACGTGTCACGAGGTGGAGGCCTCCAAGTTGGCTCCGTGACACGTTGGCCTTGTCCGAGGCACAAGCATATAAGGCCTCCACTTCGATTTTAGTGCCATTAATCATAATATAATTTCAGAAACCGCGAGAGGGAAACGAGGAAACACGCAAGGTAATAGAAATTATCGCTCGAGTACAGATCAAACGAGTCCAAATCCAAATTAACCTCGAATCTTAGAATTATTTAGCAGTAGAGAGCATTCCTATGGGTTTACTTTTGCAAAATTCGGCCGACAAACCGTCGTCCTACCGGACTAAGGTAAGTGGAATTGCTCAGAATTAGTGTCAATGTGCTCCTAGCCTTAAAGTGAAGACTTCTCCCTTATGGACATTCGAGAAATAGCAAGTTTTCAACCGTCTTTCGATAAGCCAAAGTTTGGGCTATAAATATATCGAAAGTGACATTTTCTTTCAGAATATTGATGTATTTAGTACTAATTGGTATATGTAAATGCGGTTGGGAGAAATAGGCACAGATGCTGATCGAGCTACCATAAACCAGTCGGATAACAGAGGATAAGGTATGTAAATCCGGTTTCTTCGGCAAGTTAGTAGCTTTTGGCCTTGTATATCATAGTAAACTCAAGTAATTGAACACACAGGAGTTGAATATTGTAGGTATTATTAAGTTGATAAATACGGTTTGCGTCGTTGTATCGTACTCGGTTCGAAAGTTAGTAAACGGCGCCAAATGGCGAGTTAGCATTCCGGACTCGGTATAGCCGGTATGTGATTAGCAAGCATGTTTTAGAATAATATGAGAGATATTCAGAATAAGAGTTAGTAAAGTAAAATCGGATAGACGGATAGTATCACGGCTGCAGTTAGCCATTCGGATAGATGATATCTTGGATATAGTATAGCCATACGGACAGAGATAGTATTATCTTGGCTACGAGATTAGCCATGCGAAGCTAGATAAAGATCACGAATTCAGTATAAAAGCGATATGAGAATTAGTATATAGAAAGAGATCGAACAGAAATCAATATATAGATAGTATTTTTCGGTTTAAACATGCTTGCTATATATGTGTTTATTGATTGTTGAGACTTGGTTGTGTCGTGAAGACACCTTTGAGCATCTCGCCAGCCACAGGTTGGTAATCGTGTTGCCCGCTGAGGCGGGTGGAGTTTACGTCACTTCAAGAGGTGGCATGCCATCCCGGTTTGGGCGAAGATGGGATGAAGCTTTCCCCATATCGGGCGTCGACATTTCAGTACGAAAGCCTTTGTTGTGCTAGCGCCCGGGAAGTAGGTGATTGATTTCGATTCTGAGATCTGGTATAGGAGTCCTCTCCTAGGACTCGGACACGGTTATTTATATCGGAGACTATGGCCGGCTAGGAGACCGGGGGCCGCGAGAGGTGCTCGTAGTTAACGGATGAGTGGGTGACTTATTTTTGTTGAAGTTTGACACGGGTAGAGGGTATATAGATTGTTTGCTTGACATCAGGCTTATGGGGGTTCGTATTGGCTCTTGCTTGCTATATATATATGTATTTATGTGCTATATATTAGTTAACAGACGCGACCGCCGCGTCTATAGGCACGCTCATGCCTATCCACGGCACAAAAGCTTTGGTTCGAGTTCATATCGGTTCTTACCCAGTTTGGAGTTATCTCCTTGCTATTTAGAATTGCTAGTTATGTTATTTGTATTCGGTTGTATTCGGTTGCTTTGCATACTGCACCGGTGCAGTGCGGCACACATTAGTATTTGCATTACTTGCCCTACGGTACTCATAGACGAGGAGGCGTCCCTCGTGATTCCAGCCAGCTATAGAGTCATCGAGCTCTACGTCATCGGGCTTGATATTCAAAGGTGTAGTTTATTTTCTTTTATTGTCTGTACGGTATGGGTAAGTGGGGCCTGTCCGGAACCATTATATCGAGTACTCATAGAGGCTTGTAGGTATATATATTTATCTCCTTGTGGTTAGTTGAGCCGATTAGGTGTGGGGTCGTGCGTTTGTGTAGTTGTTTAGTATTCTATTTATGTTGGTCGTGTGGGGCATAAGCTGATAGTAGTGGTGACCTTGCTTGTCACGTAGTTAGTCGGTATTCTCTATGTTGAGTTTCGAGATGACTAGACGGCATGGTAGCCTTGTCGGCCATTATGGGTTCCTTGTTATGAGTATGTTTTACGGTTATATTTGTTATTACATACAGTGGCTATAGACACGTGGGCGGAGGCTGTATTTACGGCGGATTATATGGCAGATTGTTCCAGAAATCGAGATAGAGCTAGCTAGACACCGGATGTGCTTAGGCTCACCCCGAGTTAGTCCGAGGTCCTACTAGGGCACCGGAGTGCCGAGTCATAACCCCCCAAGGCGGGGCGTGACAAACTTGTTATCGAAGCGGGTCGTGTCCCGGGGAGTACGATGGCTCCGATGCTAAGTAGAGTCTTGTCTATGGATGTGTTGTGCACCCGCACTATAGGCGGGAGGAGCTGTGAGCATGATAAGATGGTCCTCTTCTTTCTCATTCGGTCGTGCTATAGAGCGGTACGGTATAGGGTTGAGTCCATTTGGAAACTTATCATATTCTTTTCTACGGAAAAAATGGCGGACAGCGACACCGCCACCGGTAGAAGATTAGATACGAGTACGCAGGAGAAGGCACCGGCGGGATGCCTTGGATTTAAGTAAGAGTCGGCCGTCGGGCGATGAAGGCTTCATCACAGCCCTCCAGTCCCCCTCACATCGGGAGCCGTTGGGCACGGCACACATATCGATAGCTCCTGTCCTGTCGCCATCGGAGGCCCAGGAAGTTCGTGCGGCGTGGTTATGTTGGCACAAATGATGGCCACACGGCGCCGATCGGTGCCACTGTAGCGGGTGCCATCCCGGGTGGATCGGGAAGTTTTGGCGCTGGGTCCCCACGAGTTCACGCGAGGGTTGGGTGGCGAGAGAGGACCCCGAGGACTTTTAGATCGGATGCGGAAGAAATTTTCGGGTTATGCATTATGACCCCTACGAGTCAGAGTTGAGTTGGTAGTGTTTCGGTGCCGGGACATGGGCGTATTATGGTACGAGAGTTGGGAAGGAGTCGCGAGAGATGTTTGCCCCTCCGACTGGACCGGCTCTCGGAAGCCTTTCTGGACCGTTACTTGCCCCGAGAGATTCGGCAGTCCGGATGGATCGATTTTTGCATTTGGGCGAGGGCGAGTGTACGAGAATATGCTCTACGGTTTGACTCCTTGGCAGCTATGCTCCATCTTTGTGAATCACTATGCCGTCCGAAGTTCATAGGTTTATTATGGGTCTAAACACGGAGTACATTGAAGCATGCATGACGGCTACGTTACGAGAAATATGGATATTGCCCAGAGTACAGGCCTTTGCTCGAGACCATTGAGGCATAGACGGCAGCGGGGGCGGTGAAGCCAGGGCAAATCGGGAAACGACGCCGCGACGAGATCGGGCGATATACGGGAGGTTGAGAGAGGAGCCCGGGCCCCGGTTGTCGAATGGAGCCCTAGACCCCCGCCTCGGCCACGGCGGCGGCGGCCATGGTAGATTTGTTCGTCGAGGCGGTCGGAGTGCAGTGGCGGTTCTCGGGCTAGTAGATTCCCCGCGACGAGAGAAGGAGCGACGATTACACCCCCACCCTGCCTAATTGCGTCCGACCTCTGCCGGAGCTTGTAGATATGGATCCTCGGGATGTTATACATGTGGGCAGGAGGGCCTTAGGATGAGAGATTGTCCGCGACGGAGGGCGGAGGCCGGAGATAGTCGGGACGAGGGCTCAGCGGGGCCACAAGCTCCGAGTAGCCTCGGCGGGCGTAGGCCCTCGAGCTCGGCGGGCGGGGCGAGGTAGATCGGGAGCCTCTAGTTGGTGCGGGCTCCAGGCGTGCTTATGCATTACCGGGGAGACGGACTCAGGCATCTCCCGGATGTAGTGACGAGGTATGATGACTATACATTTCGCCCACCACCTTATGTCTCGATTGATCCAGTCCCACTCTATCATATATTACCCCGTTTGTGGCTCGAAAGTTTAATGTCGCACGGAAGTTATTCTGGCCCGGCCTTTTTCAGTATCCACACCCGTCGGTGACTACATTATAGCTAGCGGAGAGAATTTACCGAGGGTGTCGGTGAGATTGTTGATCGCGACTACGGTAGATACGGCAGAATTAGAAATGATTGACTTTGATGCCATAATGAGTAGCGGATTGGTTAGTGTCGTGCTTTGCCAATGTAGAATGTTGGACCAAAATGGTCGATTCGCTTTCGAGGGGAAGCGATGCGAGAGTGGAAAGAGCGGCCACGACTACTCGAAAAGGTAGGTTTATTTCCTACCTTCGGGCGAAATTGATAACTAAGGGATATATTTACCACCTAGTCGGGGTTCAGGATGTTCGAGTAGAGTCTCAGGCACTCCGAGTCTGTTGTTCCGGTGGTGAGCGAATTTCGATGTATTTCGAATGAGTTACACAGTATTCCCGAAGGGAGATAGATTTTGCAATTGATTTGCTACCGGAGCACTCGGCCCATATCAATTCCTCCATATCATGTAATAACTCAGGTAGAACTCGAGAGAGTGAAATGGCAATTGAAAGATTTGCTAGATAAGGGTTTCATCGGTAAGTACTTCACCATGGGGTCGCCGAGTTCTATTTGTGAGAAAGAAAAGATGGCTCGCTCGTGTGTGTATAGATTATCGGCTTGATTGAATAAGTGCAGTAAAGAATAAGTATCCGCTTCCTAGAATAGATGATTTGTTTGATCGATTCTGAGGGGGCGGATGTTTCTCCAAGATTGACTTGCTGATCCGGATATCATAAGGTTGGTGCATGAGAGGCTTCCCAAACGGCGTTCGGGACTGATGGACACCCCAATTTTTAGTTATGTCCTTAGGGTTGACGAATGCTCAGGCAATATTTATGGACCTTATGAATAGTATTTTGGACCATACTGGACACATTACGTTATAGTGTTTATTGATGATATTCTGGTGTATTCTGGCTCTGAGCGAGATCACCGGACTCATTTGCGGACGGTGCTCGGATTCTCGAGGACCGCGATTATATGCTAAGTTCTCAGAGTGAATTCTAGCTTAACTCATTAGCCTTCTTGGGAGCACGTTGTGGCGGATCTTTGGTATACGAGATTGACACGCGAAAGTAGAAACGGTCAAAACATGGCCTAGGCCTACCACTCCGATAAGTCATGATTTTGGGGTTAGCGGGATATTCACAGGGAAGATTTGTTGAAGGGTTCTCTACTATAGCAGTACCTATGACTAGTGGCGCGAGCTTAGCAAAGTTTCGGTGGACGGAAGGCATGTGAGCGAGCTTCCGGGAACTAAAAGACGAGACCAACCTCCGCCCCGATCTTGACATTGCGGAAGGTACGAAGGTTATTCAGTGTATTGCGATGCATCGGGCATTAGGTTGGGTTGCGTGTTGATGCAGCATGGTAAGGTAATTGTGTATGCTTCCCGGACAGTGAGGAAACACGAAGAGAGTTACCCTACCCACGACCTCAAGTTAGCCGCAGTGATCACGCCTTAAAGATATGGAGACATTACTTGTATGGCGTCCATGTGGATATTTTCACGGATCATAAGATCCTAGAGTATATCTTCACCCAGAGGGAGTTGAATCTCTGACAATCGCTGGTAGGTACTAAAAGATTATAGCGTGGATATTACATCATCAGGAGAAAAAGCCAATGTTGTAGCAGATGCTCTCGGTCGTAAGTCAATGGGAAGTTTGGCATATTTGTAGCCCGAACGGCGCGAGTGGGTCGGGGAGATACATCATTGCTTGACCCTAGTCGTTCATGTAGCCGAAACGAGAGGGAAGACATAGCGGTAATTCAGAACGGCGCCGTGTCATCATTAGTTGTGAAGTAAAGGAACGGCAATATGAAGATACGACTGATCCGGCTCAATGACGAGAATTCGGCAAAGGTAAAGCGCCCAGTTTTGGTGTGGCCGAGGAAGAGTCTTTGTTATGTAAAGGCCGCCTCGTGTTCCGAGATGTTTCGGGGCTCCGCCCGGCAGTTATGAGCGAGGTACATTACGCCCGCTATTCTCTCCACCCAGAGCGCGATGAAAATGTACCATGATATCCAAAGAGAACTATTGGTGGCGGGTATGAAAAGAGAAATTAGCGCGGCCCCGATGTCCTAGCGCCCTTGAGGTAAGCGGAACATCGAAACCGAGGCGGGTTAACTCGGGACATAGGCGTGTGCCTCTCGGGAAATGGGAAGGGAGTGAATATGGATTTTGTGGCGGGGATTACCCGTCTTAGACATAGACATGATTTATATGGTGATAGTTGACGGAGTTGACAAAATCGGCTCATTTCACATGATGAAAAAATACTTTCTCGGCCGAAGATTATGCGAGTTGTATATCGGAGAAATAGTTAGATTACACGGAGTGCAGTATCTATTATCTTTGACGAGGAGCGCGGATTTACAACTAGATTTTGGCAGTCGTTTCGAGAGAGGGCTGGGAACACGGATTAATTTGAGTACAACATTCCACCTCAGACGGATGAACAAGCCCCGAGCACCATTCGAGGCTCGAGGACATGCTACGACGTGTGTGCTAGATTTTAGGGGTAGGCTGGGATGAGCATTTGCAGTTAATTGAATTTGCTTATAATAATAGTTATCACTCGGCTATCCAGGATCAGCCCTTTGATGCATTATACGGGCGAAAATGCGAGATCGCCCGGTTGGGTTTGGTTTTGAAGTGGGAGAATCAGCGTTGATTGGGCCGGACATTATTCAACGGAGTCGAGAGGAAGGTGAAGCTTATCGAGAGAACGCCTACGGCCCGCACCCAGGCCGCCGAAATCGTATGCGGATGTGCGGCGCGAAACCTGGAGTTTGATGTGAATGACTTGGTATTTCTAGAAATATCTCCGATGAAAGGAGTGATGAGATTTGGCAAGAAAGGTAAAAGCTACGTACAAGATTTATTGGGCCATATCAAATTCGTTGAAAAATAGGCCGAGTGGCATATGAGTTGAACTTGCCTCCAGTGAAATCCATTCATCCGGTCTTTCATGTATCTATCTTCGAGAAATGCATAGGAGACCCATCGAGCTTGATCGATCGAGTTATCCGATTCTTGGTGGCCTATGAAGAGTTCCAGTAGCTATCTTAGACAGACAGTTCGTAGATTGAGAACCAAAGATATTGCGTCTTGTCAAAGTCTTGTGGCGTAACGAGGATCCGAGAAAAGATGACTTGGGAGGCGGAGGAAGATATGAAGACGAGATACCCACATATATTTCAAGCCTAGTCGGGTGACGGTATGTTAGTATTACTTATGCGATTACGGTTATATACGTAAGTGAGGAGGAGGAGGAAGCAGGCCGATCTTAATCTGTTATGTGAATACTATGTGTGTGGAGCACTGTATTGGACTTTTACGCATTTCGGGTTTTTGGGATAGTCCATATTACGGGGGAAATTTCTATTGAAATTTCCTAGAACAAGTTGAATAGGCGAGAAGTCTAAGCCTGCGGTTTTCATTCGAGGACGAATGTTCTTAAAGGGGAAAATGTTACTCCCCATAAAATTCCCAACACATAGATATGGCCTATTCGCGTGTTGGTTAAGCATATTTGAAAGCCATACATGCTAGAAAAGGCCGGAAAAGGCGGGCGAAACTGTTGAACCATCACGGAAGGAAGCGGGGCGAGCCCCTCCCCGCGGTGACGCGTATCACGGGTGAAGCCTCCGCGTTGGCCTCCCAAGTGACACGTTGTCCTATCCGAGGCACAAGTACATAAGGCCTCACTTTGGTTTAATTAATTAATCATAATATAATTTCGGAACTGCGAGGGAGAACAGGGGGAAACGCAAAGTAGCCAAAGTATCGCTCGATTACGCTGGCAAACATAGTCCAAATCCAAATTAACCTCAGAATCTGAGATATTTAGCAGCGGGGAGCATTCCTATGGATTTTAGTTTAACGAAATTCGGCCGACAAACCATCGTGCTACCGACTAAGGTAAGTGGAATTGCTCCAAATTAGTGTCAATGTGCTCCCCAGCCTTAAAGTGAAGACTTCTCCTTGGACTTTCAAAAATTGCAAGTTTTCGACCGTCTTTCGATAAGCCAAAGTTTGGAAATTTATAAATGCTCTCCAGTAAGCGTTTTTATTTAGAATATTGATGTGTTGCTTAGTACTAATTGACATATATGTAAATACGGTTGGGAGAAATAGGTTTAGTGCGTAGGAGCTTCCATTGATGAGTCGGATAACCCGAGATAAGGTATGTAAAGCCATTTCCTTCGGCAAGTTACTAACTCTAGCCTAGCATAATTCAGTGAACTCCGTAATAGAACTCCGGAGTTGAATACTGAGTATTGTGCAAGTTAGGTAAAAATGTGGTTTGCGTCCTTATATCGTACTCGGTTCGAAAGTTAGTAAACGGCGCCAAATGGCGAGGATTAGCATTCCAGAGACATAGTATAGCCGGTATGTGATTAGCAAGCATGTTTTAGAATAATATGACGAATATTCAGAACAAGAATTAGTAAAGTAAATCAGGAAGACAGATAGTATCCTTCTATAGGTGGCCATTCGGAGCCCAGAGATGATATCTTGGCTACGGGTCGCCATACGAGACGAGATAGTATCTTGGCTCTGATTAGCCATGCATGCAGATAATGATCACGAGAATCGATATAAAGCGGTATGAGAATTAGTATAACACGAAGAGATCAGAATAAGAAATCAGAATACGAGATAGTATTTATCGGTTTAAACATGCTTACTATATATGTGTTTATTGATTGTTGAGACTTAGTTGTGTCGTGAGGGCCTCCTTTTGAGCATCCTCGCCGCCTGGGTTGTGTCGTGTCGCCAACGGCGGGTGGGTTTACGTCACTCCAAGGAGTGGCATGCGGGTCCCCGATTTGGACGGGATGGGATGACTTACCTGCTCCAGTGTCCCGGCATTTCGGTACGAAAGCCTGTTGTGCGCTAGCGCCAAAGTGGGAGTCGGATTCGGTTTTCGATTCTGGATACGGTATAGGAGTCCCTCAGTGAGACAAGAGTTATTTATATCGGAGGCTATGGCGAGGCGCGTAGACCCGGGAGGCCCGACGAGAGGTGCTCGTAGTTATTAGGCCAGTGGAGTGACTTATTTTGGTTTTGGCCGGGTAAGGGTATATAGATTGTTTGCTTGCTTAGGGCCATCAAACTATGGGGGTTGGTATTGGCTCTTGCTTGCCTATATATATATTTATTTATGTACTATATATTAGTTAATAGGCTTGACGTAGCGTCTCTGGTATGCTCTGCTATCACGGCACGGCTGATTTAGTTCATATCGGTTCTTACAGATTTCGGTTATCTCGCTTGCTATTGAAATTGCTAGTTATGTTATTTGTATTCGGTTGTATTCGATTTGCTTTGAATACTCGGTACAGGCAGTACTAACGCTCATTGGGAAATGTTTGCATTTACTGCAATTATTTCATGGGAGACGGAGGGCGATCCCTCGTGATTCCGGCCGACTATAGAGTCATGTTTCACGTCATGGGAGCTTGATATTGAGAGGTGTAGTTTATTTTCTTTATTGTACAATATGGGCAGGCCGGGCCTGTCAGAACCATTATATCACTCATAGAGCTTGCATATTGTATATGTTATCTCCCACAGTGATTGAGCCGGTCGCGTGAGGTCGTGCGTTTGTGTAGTTGTTTAGTATTATTCTATGTTGGTCGTGTGGGGCCATAGCACGATAGTAGTGGTGACCTTGCCGGTCACGTAGTTAAATCGATATTCTCTATGTTGAGTTTCGGATGACTAGAGCTGACATGGTGGCCTTGTCGACGTATAGGTTCCTTGTTATGAGTATGTTTCTAGTTATTGTTATTACATACGGTGGCTATAGGCGGTCGGCCGAGGCATGTTCTGACCCTTATATAGCCGTTGTTTCGAAATCACGGGAATAGAGCTAGCCGGACACCGGATGTGCTTAGGCTCACCGGTTAGTAGTCGGGTCCCTCTTTGGGGCACTAGGTTCAGTCCCATACCCCCAAGGCGGGCGTGACACCTATGTCCATTCTCTATGAATTTATGAAAATCTATCAAAATCTCATTGGGGTTTTGGATTCAATTTTGAAAATCTAATATTTTATAATGGGCTATTATGATTTATGATTTACATCATATTTTATGGATTTTGATCAAATTTTACAATTATTTTACATATAAAATCATTAATTTTGGTTTCTACCAAATTAAGCCTAATTATGCAAATCTATGATGAATCGATTTATGATCTACGTCTTCATTGTTGATATTTACAAACCCCCGGCATGATTTATGATTTGAAATATAGATTTATTCAATTATATCATGATTTGGTGATTTTCAAGTTATATGTATGACCTATGAGTATGCATGAAACCTATGATTCATGAATTATGTTTTTGGCGAACTCACGAGCCTTATGTCATAGCTGGATCGCGTATGTACAAGCTATGTTTATGATTATCATGATTTAACTATCCTATGAATACGTGCATGATATATTATGAGCACTATATATGTTTTGGGAGTAGTCTAGAATATCGAAGGCCGGAGTTCGTGGCCTAGGTTATGCCCCCGGATCTCATAAACTGGTACCACTGTAGTAGGTATGTTTGGGACATCCTGTCATTGTCCACGGCCCAAAAGGCCCTTTCATGGTGATATCACACTTTAATGGTTCTACCCTTAGCAAGTACGGACACCCTCGACTAGGTTACAAGTCGAGCTTCATGTGTGCTCATATGGGGGTATGTGATTAAGAGAATCTCCCCTTTGTTCCTCATGATTTATGAATGCTTATGATTACGTATTTTTGCTAAATTTATGTTCAATATAGTTGTCTCTCATTCTTATGATTAGGAATGTATTATAAGATACTTGGAAAACCTTGAGCCTTATGTTATGTTATGTTGCGATATTTCCGATATGAGCATGATGTCCTACTCTTTATGATGTTTTATGATTTTTACATATTTTAATGTTCGTTTTACTTACCTTTCATACTTGATACATTCTACGTCGCGACACGCATACTTTCTATGTTGTATCGTTTCGCAATCTGGACGACTCGGCTCATCCTCAACTTTAGACCATCTTAGAGTTCACTTTCTGCTTGTGGTGAGTCCTCATGTTACGAGGGGGCCGTTTGACTAGAAATTTGTTTTATGTTTGATACTTTGCAAGGTTAGTTGGGGATATTGTTCCATCATCTCATCAGTTATCTTAGAGGCTTTCGAGACGGTATGTATTTCCAACTTTGCATGTATGTTGGTGATTCCTTATGTTACGATATGTTATGCTATGTTTATGTTTACGCTATGCAGTATGTTCAGCCCTCCTCTTAAAGTGATGGAGGTTAGATGTATGCTTATGCCATGGGTCGACTTGGGACCTCTCGGGGTTGCTATCCGTGTTACGATACGAGTCTACATTCGGATCATGACACGCATTTGCTTACAGGCAATCTCTTAGCATGTTCACACCCCGAAACATGCGAGAGTTTGTACTAACTAGACAACGGCCGTGTGACCCGTACACTGCGACATCTTTGGAACACTAGAGATACGGGTCTACTCTAGCCCCTAGAGCCTAATGCTCACCCCCTCTTATTGTGCCTGTCCAGGATGGCACACTCTATATTGAATCTTTGGGCGGATGATCTCTGGGTAGGGTCTACTATCGGTGCCCACCACGTCAGTGCTAGGAGAATATGTGGTCATCGGTCATGTCCCTCTTTGTCCTCCCTCTCTCTCGGATGTGTGTATCGTCTGCTTCGGGTGTATAAGACTATCCGAGGGAAATCCATACCCTGATGGAGCATAGCGATCTGCAATCCTTGTCCAAATAGGCCACTACTCCATGAAAAGAATCTGCTCACCGCTCTATTAGCCCTAACTGGGCGTACTTGATCAGCGGGTGAACTCAAACACTCCTCTTTGTAAAGTCATTCTCATGCTTTAGATTTATGAACTGTTGCCTTCGGCTCTCTCGTGTCCTTTGAGAAGCTCCCAGTCAAGAATGCAACATGAAACTCTTCCCCAGTGCGGGGCACCTTTTCAAACGACTACATATCCTTCCATTGGAAAAAACAGATATGTGCGACCCCTTTCCAGCGATCTGAGGCCAACTCTGTGCACCCAGCCCTATTCACCCCCATGACTTGGGTGATTTTCACTATCTCATCTGCCAAGACTCTGCGGGTCCTCATCTACCTTCATTAGGAACTACGGGTGAGTTCAATCTCAAAGAAGTCTCGACCGGGCAGCTACATTTCCATTTCGCAGACATGCGCATGACACGTTGATTGACCTGAGAGGTCAAGGCTGCATAGCTGTCCCAGACCAACTACCCCGAAACTTCGGCGCATGGAAAACCGGCTTCCGGATGCACGGTGCTCCTAAACTAATGGGCTAGCCACAGTGCCCATTCATTCCATCCTGTGGACTTCTCCATTCCATTCCGTCTATCATTCATTCTTCGGGGAACATGATTATTGCAATACAAATAGCGATTTGAAGGATAGAGGAGACATTTTCATTACGCGAGAGATAGATCATGAAAGAAGGGAACATTTCCTAAATGTCTCATAACATACCGAGTCATAAGTGTGAGCGCTCTTCACCCATGAAAAATACTCTACTTAACATGGCTTTCCGAGAGCCACAGACAACTGACCCCATGGCTCTAATACCAAATTGTGTGACCGAGCGAAGGCTCGGATCGCAACACGGAGACGAGGAGACGAGGGCCTCAAGTGACCCATGGCATCAACATGCATCTAACTCGATCAATGGCGAATAATCAATAATATAATCATAGCAGAAGTCTAAACTTAAACATAACATTAGAATACACAATCAGAAGTTGAATATTAAATAATTCTAAAAAGCCTCTAAACATGACGAGTTGATGGGACCAAGACCCCAACTAACTCAACAAAGCGAGCGAAAAACATATAGGAAATATAAATAGTCTAGTCACAGAATGAGGACTCACACATACAAAGGCTTACTCGATATGTTGACTAGGAACGAGTGAACATGAGGCGGTCTTGTATCATAAAGCGATACATCATAGAGTATGCGAGTCGGTACGTGGAATGTACCGGTATGCAAGGTAAGTAAAGCAACTAGTAGGTATAGTCGATTAAATACATGCATACGTAGAACATAAACATTAAGAATATGAGAGTAGAAGTTTTCGTACATTCTTTTGAAATCATGATCTCATCATAACACATAACATATCAACATAACATATCACTATCATAATCGTTGACTCCAAAGGCGAAATATGATATTAAAGTAAAAGTTGGACATTGAGTCAACTTTACATATGTAAAGCCTTGCCGGGGCTATGGGAGATTAAGTCTTTTTTAATCGACATACCATGATAGAGCTTACGAGTCCCAAGCTTATCACACTCCAAGTGGGTAAAGCCATCCAAAAGCAGCCTTTCCAGTCTCACAGACGATACCATGATATCGATATCAAGCTCGTGACCCAATAGGGGCGAGGGGGATACCTCGAGTCCCAAAGTCATAATATGATAACCTACATTGGCGTGGTTAAGGCATGAGAGTACGTCAACCCATGCTTTGCTCGGTGCTAGACACTATTCACAAAAACATGCGTATGCTATAATGGAGGACATCAGGCTTGTTCTTTGGGTGACCATAACTCGTGGTCACCACTCGTGAAGTACCTTTGCCTCAATACCAAGAATTCCTCGGCTAGGCGACCACATGAGCCTCCCATGAATCATGGGGTGACCATGTTCGTGGGGTCCTTGAGAGAGTACACTGCCACAACCTTCACTATTCTGCCACTCACCCACTCCCACAACTAGCCTAACGGCTCGATTGGGCACGACCCACGAGTTGTGGTCACGTAGAGTGGATCCCATTTCAAAATTACCCAAAATTCATGTCTGGCCTCCCACAATTCCCTTGACTCGTAGGCTCCTCTCACAAGGACTTCATCGGGCTCCGTTCTATGTATGGTGCTATATTTTAGTTCTTTCTCCATTTCAACTCCAGGGTCTGATCCTTGGGCTTTCGGGGTAGAACGGTTTCACCCATGGTCCACCGGTATTTCTGGTTTAATCTTTTCTTTGTTTATCCCTAATTTTATTAGCTAGAATATTATAACCTTATCTAATATTATTGGATGGCACTAACATGTGTACGCGGATCATTTCTTCATCCAGGAACGCGAAACGAAAGGGAAGGCCTCAATGATAACGCTCAAACTCCTCCCGAGATAAACTATGAAGGGGACATTATCAATAAAGAACCCAACAAAGTTTGGGGTTGAACCCACGAGGGAATATGTAAGAACTAGACTAATACGGGTATTTAAGATTTAGGTATGTTATCTCCAAATTGGAGGCCTTATAGAAAACCATTGTAAAACAAGAGGAAAAATTAGTTTATTTGTTTATCCGTTTGCAATTAACTAGGGTAAGTGTTCCCCAAGGGTTCATAGCTACTTCAGGTATACACATGTAATCAATTCAATGCTTACTTGTAGAGGCGATAACTAAGGTTCATCCAAATAAGGGTTCGTCCTATTAGATGACTATGTAATCACGGGGTTAGGTCTCATGGTGATTTCAATTTACTTAGTTATCAATTTGTTCCAAAAATTAACTATCCTATGAATGAAGCTCAAGTTATTCAATGATCATAAAATCAAACTTTGTTGTAATTCTCATTTTCTAATGTCTACTTCTCTAGAGTTCAAGAAAGTTAAGAATTCGGGAAAGTCCTAACATTGCGTTTCATTAAGAAATATTAAAGATGAAGAGAATACAATACAAACGTTTTAGCATTGATTTGGGAATCACTTTGTGTTAACCACTAGTTCGTTAATCCACCATGTTCCCACAGCGATTGTAGGTTTTAGCCTCTCATGATTGTAAGATTAATGATTAGTATTCATACAAAACATATAAATTAAATACTTACAACTATTATTGAAAGAAAACTATTTGAATATTGCAAGAAAAGATGATGAACAAATTCAAGAAAGAATTGAGGAAAATCCCACGTTAAGGTCTCAAGAATTGCTCTCAATATTGTCAAAATTGATTACAAACTAATAATGAACCTCTGTAAAAACTTCTGAACTAAAATAAACCTAAAAAGTATTTATATAATTAATTAAAAAAAATTCAATGTTAATAGGAAAATATCCAAATCTAGCTCCGACACTTCATACCTCCGTACTTAGAGATTGTATGGAGTCGTGCCTTTCTCGAACATACCTTAGTTTTTCTGCGAAATTTTCCAAGTGTTGACCTTTAGTGCGACTTGTAACAAGATCCTACAAGTCATACAATCAAGTTGTGGTTTTCTACTGAGAACTCTGGCATCTTCTAAAGATTTCTACAACTATCTTTGTATGACCTTGCTACTACAAATCCTAACAACACAGCCATTGCCATGGTCTGCTAAGTCCCAAAACTCTTGGAGTTTTTCATGGCTCTGGGCAATCGTAGGTAGATATTACGATTCGTAACTACTACCCGTACCAAGAGACTTCAACTATGCAAATTTTCCCTAAAGTATTCTATGACTCAAGTTATGGCTTGTACCAGGATGGTACGACTCATATCGAGAGTCGTACTTTGCCTTTTTCCTTGCAATCTTAAGGCTTTCCACGAGTCTCGGTACGACTCGTACAATCTTGGTACAACTTCGTGCCCAGATCCCAGTACTTGGCCTCTTTTCTACATTTTTCTTTATCTTTTGCACATTTTCACTCCAACACCTATTTTCCACTGTGAAAACAAAAGTAAAAGAACCTCATATTTTATAAACACACGAATCCATGCTATTTTCCTAGTTTTAAGCATTGAAGCTGTTGTAAACTCACAGAACATCACCCGACAACATATAAAGCAAGGGAAGGGAAAGCAAAGGCGACTCCATCCCCCACCAACACTAGAGAAGTCATTATCTTTGGCGTGTCCAGCATGGAGGGGAACTATGCCATTTGAAAGGGCGCTCTCATGATGTAGAAGAACTTCGACTTGGTGAACTCTTAGGGTGACTTCCCGATACCACAACGCAATTGGTGACAGTCAATGGCATGTCTTTGTCAACCCTCTGCCATATTTCTACACTAGCCTAGTGCGAGTTCTATGCATCATACCAGACTAGGAAAGAGGCATGAATCATAGAGAGCATGGTTGACGGAATTCCTGCCTTTCCTCAGTTATGGTGAGAGGTGTGGAGGTGGACATCACATCGGGAGACCATCAATTCTTTTTGTGTGAGGATGAGATAGACTCTAGAGCGAGTTTACTACTAGAATTACCAACAAAGTTGATCGGTTGGAGTGGATAGCTCCCATTATTACCGCTGACACACCTTTTTGGACTTGATGGATGGAGAGATCTCCCGGCATGATTTAATGTTTGAACTCAAGTTGTGGCTTAATTTTATTTGCGGCCGCATCATGCCCTTAAAGGATGAGCAAAGAGTAAATTTGGAGGCAGCCATCCTCATCACTTATCATGATTCCCCATAAACTTTTGGGAAATAATGACTATTTAAATGAAAAGGAAGGTGAGGCAAGCTGGGCACCTCAGCGACATATGTTATGCTCATATTCTAGCTTTTCCTCCGAGTAGGAGTGTAACCTTTCCGGATAAGGCGCCCAACTCAACTGCGGTGTGATCACTTGTGGATAGCAAGAGGGACGCGGATGCTCCCAAGAGCAAGTGGAAGCGGATGCAAGCCTTTGTGATCCTTGAGGAGTCCATCTCCCATTGTCTAGAGTAAGCCTCGATGGCCCCCAATCTCCACCATGCCACATCCGAGGCTTCGGGCCAAGAGTTCGAAGAAGCACCTATTAAGGGAGCCTCACCTCTTCTCATATCTTCTCTCCCAAGTGGCCTCCCACAAGCATGCATTAGATGACAAACTCCCACAAGAATCAACTCAGTGGCTAAAAGTCTCCCTACTCTAATTGCCAAGATAATGAAAAAGGAGATGAAGTCGATATATGATATCTTGAGCAAGTTGTGCTCTTTCAGCGTGGATATTGTGGAGGGGATGTTGGTTCTATTTAGGTTGAAGTGCGTGAATGGAAGGTCGAAAGTCAATGGAGGTTCCCGACATGAGCACGCTTAGTGCGGCTATGGATGCCCGCCCATGTCGAGGCCCCACAAATGACTTGTTTGAGGGATTAGGGGATGATGAGGAGGATCTGAGAGATAATAACCATGATAGGGATGCTAAGTCTAAGGGTGATGATGATGATGAGTGGACACTTCGGGGGAGTTCTTAACCTTAATTAATTGTATGCATATATTGGGACAATGTATTGTTCGTTGGGGTGGGATGAGTGTATCTCTTTCTTGGTCATTGTTGTTGATTTTGTGCCCTTGTAGGGCTTTTATTAACGATCTTGATGTTGCCCTTTGTCGGGATTTGTTTGAAGTTGTGATGGTTATTGAGCCTTTGTTAGGCTCGAGATGACCTGTCGGGCTTTTGTTAATGATGATGATGATTGATGTTACCCTTGTCGGACTTTTGTTTTGAAATTATTGTTGGTTGTTGAGCCTTTGTTGGGCTCAGGATGAATGAAATTCAAAATTTATTCTTGAATTGTTAGTGCGGAAATGATTGGAGTCCTTGTTTAGAATTTCCAAATGGTTCATGACCCAGTGTGATTTTGCCTTTGTAAAAAGTAGTTGGTGAATAAAATCAAAAGGGTTTTCTTTATACCACGGTTCTTTTACGAGGCAATTTATTTTTTTCTTTTCTTTTCTATTCTTGAGCAAGATGACATTTCCTAATGATATATTTGAGGCGGCTTTCTTAAGGAAAATGTATTTTTGAGTCTTGATGAAATTATTTTTGAGAGGTACCACCAAAATTTTTGTGGCGTGGGAAAAATAAATTTTGAAGAGAAATAAGAGTCGGGTGGAAAATGTAGCACCCTCTTGTCATATATTGCACATTCCTTGTTTGGTTAGCGATTCACATTCTCAATTATCTTACGTTATAATCCATTTTTGTGGTGATGTATTGTGTGAACTCCTTGGGTTGCGCCTTATTGGTGAGACTAGCTAAATGATTTTCATGCAAAAATGTTTGTCTAGAACTTGTCCTAAGTTTGACTCAAGGATAAATCGTAGATGTAGCTGCACTTAGATCATGATTTTAGGCTTTCTATTGATTGTCATTTCACCAAAAATGACCTTCTTAAACTATCTTTGCTAGCCAATGTTGAGCCTTTGACCCTTTTTGGAAATCATATTGCAAACCCAACAACCCTTTCTAATCCCGTCTTTGGCACCCATCCTCCCTAGTTGCTAATGGTGAATGAATAAAAAATTGGGCTTCAAGCCCAACAAATAGGGAGAGATAAGGAAATGAGTGAAAATTAGGCAAAAGCCTAAGTTTGGGTTTACAAGAAAAGCGAATGGGGAGATCTTGAATGTGAGATAGCACCAAATTATAATTAAAGTGAATGAATTGGTTCGTTGAAGAACCGTGAATCGTAAAGAAAAGAATAGTGAAAGGTGTTACCTCTTGCTTAGATGAGGTGAAATGTGGAATCCAAAGGTGTTTTAAGGGTGGCTCTTGTTGAGCAAAGATGAAGATGATGAGCAAGGAGAGATAAGGTGAAGTGATCTCAATGTGTGAAGGGATGTTAAAAATGTTCACAAAAGGCATTAAGGAAGTTCTAACCACTATAACTCATTGTTTATCCTACCTTAACCCCTAGCCTTCATTATGACCCCCCAAGTCCTAATTGATTATCACGACCCAAACATGTTGTCTTTGGATCGTAGACTGGGACAAGGAGCCCGAAGACTCCGGTTGACCCATGACATGATCATACACATCTAAATCAATCATATAAGCGGAATGCTTAACTTAAAGAAAGTAATTATAACATAGAAAAAAGGAAAAATAATACTAGACTTATACAATGCGGCGGGAGAAATACATCGATAGTCGACAAGCCTCTAAACTATGAAAGAAAGAAAAATTGATGGGGAAAACTCCCCAACTAATCCATCATCCTGGCCCGAAAGGAATAACAAGAGTATGAACATGTAGCCCTCGAGAACATGAGGACTCACCAAGTGCTGCCGAGATCAAAGTAGAACTATTTATGGGTGAGGACGAGCACGAAACTAGCACCTATATCATGAAACGATACAACTTAGAAAGTATGCGGTCGATACGTGAAATGTACTAAGTATGCAAGTTAAGTAAAATGGACATTTAAAACATAAAAGAAGTCCATAAAAGATCATAAGAGTAGAACATCATGCTTTCATCATAAATCATTATAACATATCCTTACAACTCAAGGTTTCAAAACATTCATACCATAAACATAGTCATAATCATAATAAAGAACCTTGGTTAACAACTTGAGCCAACCTACATAATCACCAACATGCATAAATCATGAGGAGCAGTCATGAGATTCTCTTAACCGACATACCCCATGAGCACACATAGGCTTAGACTTTAACCCTAGCCGGGAGGGAGTTAGTACCTTGCCAAGGGTAGAACCATGAAAATGTGATATCACCATGAAAGGGCCATTTAGGCCATGGACTAACATGAAAGGGTCCCGCATGCCTACGGTGGCACGTAGTTCATCGAGTGCAGGGCTTGAATTACGCCCGAACCGGGTGTTCGATACTACTCCCAAAACATATATAGTGCTCATAATAATACATACATGAATTCACGGACTAGTTAAATCATGATAATAGTAAACATGCTTGAACATATGTGAACTAGCCATGACATGAGGCCGAGGTCGGCCAAAACATAATTCATGATTAATAAGATTCATACATACTCGTAGATCATGTATATAGCATGAATTTCATAAAATCATTATGGGTAACGTAATGAATTCATAATTTAAAATATAATTCATGATGGGCTTGTAAAGAACATCAATGGGATAATACATCATAAATCGATTCATCATGGGGCATGCATAATCATACTTAATTGTTTGGAAATTCAAAATCAACAATATTAATATCAATTTAAAACTCCAAAGATGATCAAAATGTCGGTAGTTTATGATAATATTTCAAAATCACGAAACTCATTATTAACATAAATTTTATACAAATCAAATATAAAACCCCATGAGGTTTTAAATAAATTTTAAGTAAAATCATTGAGTAGGAACATGGGTATGGAAGAATCCACCCATTGATGACCTTACATACACAGGATTATCAACCGACCTCAAAAGCCCAAGAATGAAATTGAAGGAATTGAAATTTAGAAAATCTTGAAATCTCCCTTAGATCCCTTGTCAAAATCCTTGCATGCATGAATGAGAGTTTAGGAAGGTTTATTTTCTTAAAATCCCTGACTTTCCTAATATAAGCGACATAGTTAGGGCCTTATATCATGAGAAATTCAAAAATACCCTTAATGAACCTACCACTGGCGGCTAGATGGAACTCACGGGTGGTACCCAGCGGATCATGGGAACCACCAACGGCCCCGTCATGTCTCTCGTGAATGAGCTGACAATGACCCATTCTCGGAACCAAACAACGGGTCTATGGACGACCAGCACCTCCAACCACAACTCATTACATCATCCGTGGATAGTCCCCTGAACCTTGGCCTCTTATCTTCTAGCGGGTCACACCACTGACTAGTCACCGCAAACTTAGCGGATTGTTGTTTCCCCGTAAAGCACATAGAAAACTAAATCCTCGAACCACACGACCACTGACCCGATGACTGTGGCTTCTCCTAATGGGTGGTTGGGTCTCCCATTTAATATGTCACACGATGCACCAACTTCTTTCCACGTACTTTAATGACGACTGTTTTTCCCACAATGAGTCATCATATCTCCCATAGTTTTGCACTATCATGACCTTTCCCCAACCATGACTTGTTACAATGACCCATGGTATGTCTGCAATGCATTACCTTGACCCGATCTGAGACATTTTCCAAATTTTTCTGATTTTCAATTTTCACTTCAGTCTACTCTATGCACTTGAGGTATTACAATAACTCCCCCTTGGGAACATTCGTCCTCGGAGAATGTTAAGGAAACAAGAAAAACTCGGAGACACACAATTATCATACTCAAATTCTATCTATTTTAACCTTGAAATTTTCACGGAATGACTACATACGAATAAAACCACATAGGCGGGCGGTCTCATACTTCACATACACATTCCACTTAAACATAAAAAGAAACTTGTACATGGTGAACATGAAAACTAGGTAGAGTCATAGGGTAAAATTGGTACCTCAAGTTAAAAAGTGAGTTGGTAAAATAAATGTGGGTATTTAGCCATCATATCGTGAAGCACCCACGTAACTCCCTCAACATGCTGGTTTCTCCATAAGATATGGCAGGGGCTACTTCCTTGTTCATGGCTTACGAGACTTGGCGGTCTAATATTTCCACGGAACTTCTTCGTAGCGAGGTTGTCTCTTACACCAATGCGGTAGCCAGGAATCACTAGATGGATCTCCAAACACTTCTTCAGTGACACATGAAACACCGGATGTGCGAAGATAACTACGAGAAATCTAACTCATGAGCCACCTTACCAACTCTTTCTCACCCGATGGGCAGGGGCCCGACATATCGAGGCCCGAGTTTCCCTTTCCTAGACCGCATGACTCCACTTCATGGGAGATACTTTGAGAAATACCAGATGCGTCCACATCAAACTCCAAATCTCTCCTCCTCACATCCATATGAATTCGATGACTCGAGTGGTTTGCAACCAGTCCCTCATCAATTGGACCTTTTGGCCTCATGAACCGAATCAAGTCCTATCATGGATGCCTCACTGCAACCTCAAACCATATGATGGGAGATCTATACCTTCACTCATGCAAAGCCTTGAATGGTGCCATTTGGATGCTAGAGTATTAGCTATTATTATAAGCAAACTCGATCAAAAGGAAAATTATCATCCCAACTTCCTTTAAAATCCATGACACATGCCCTCTGCATATGTCTTCCAAGTCTGGATTGTCCGTTCGTGACTGTCCGTCTCTGAATGAAAAGTTGTCTTGAGCTTGACTTGAGTCCCAAGTCCCTTTTGAAAAGACCCCTAGAGCTGGGAGGTAAAGGCGGGTACCTCGGTTTGAAATAATAGACAAGGGCCAGTCCATGAAGTCGAACCAACTCCCGAATATATAATTTGGCATAATCATCATTGAATCCGTGGTCTTGGCGGTAGAAAGTGTGCGGCCCAGTTACAATCTGCACCACCCCAAATGGAATCATGATGTGTGGTGATGATCTTAGTCTTGTAATAAAATCCATATTTAATCTCTTGAGCATCCAGAAGTGGGAATGCTGCGAAAGTACCTCCCGACCTTTGGTGCTCGACATTCGCTTGGCGGCTTAGTTTGGACATCGGCTATGAAGCTCGCAATATCCTTCTTCATACCATCCCACCAATAGATTTCATGAAGTCTAGATACATTTCATGGATCCGGATGGATGGAATATACGGTACCATGTACTGTGCACAATATCTGGACCCTCAAATTATCAATGTGTATGAGACACATAATGAGCCTGATCTTAGAACACCATCTCTCCCTTGGAGAAAGCCTCTATCTTTTGACTCACCACTTCATCCTTCCTCCAAAAATTGGATCCCCATCTTACTAGATTTGTCATTAACTACTAGGGATGATTCGACCCATTCTACACAACAACGTCGCCATCGATCGAGTCGATCAATCCCAACTCCCAACCTTATATCGGTGGTCATCTTTCACCAACTCCTTCCCTCTCCTCATCCACATAGGACAAACTTTCCATAGAGAGTCTAAGTGCATCTGCTACCAGATTAGCCTTTGCCGGGTAGTATAGAACATTCATATCGTAGTCCTTTAGCAACTCCAACCCTCCTTTGGTGAAGATTTAGATCTTTTCGCGTGAACACATATTGCAAGCTCTTGTGATCCATGAACACGTCCACATGAACTGTAAGTAATGCATGCATATCTTCATTGCAAACACCACCACGGCCAACTCAAGATCATGGGTCGGCTAGTTCTTTTCGTGAACCTTTAGCGTAGAGGCATATGCTATCACCTTCCACGTTGCATCAATACATCCCAATCCAACTCTCGAAACGCATCACAATATACAACAAAGACATCAGCACCCTCGGGTAAAGTCGGCTCTTGGTCTTGAGAAGTGAGTCGGGTCTTCAATTCTGGAAGCTTTTCTCACAATCCTTTGACCATTGGAACTTTATCTTTTTACGAGTCAACCTTGTCCAATGGGGTTGCAATTGATGAAAAGCCCTCAACAAATATTCTTAGTGAATACTAAGCCCGAAATAATTTACGAAGGATTCTCAGAGTGCAGGCCAATTCTTCCGCTGCCTCAATCTTCTAGGAATCTGTCCTTATGCCTTTTCTTGATACCACGTGACCCCAATGCCATAGAGTTTAGCCAAAATTCACACTAGATAAACTTTTCATACGATGATCCTTGAGGGTTTGCGCCACTCTCAATTGAGTGGCATGCTTCTCCTCGCTGGGAGTATACTAAGATATGTGATGAATGCGATCCTGACATATCCGAGATATTGTGAACACCCTATTCAACGAGGTCCATAAGTTGTAGGGGCATTGGTTAGTCCAAAGACATAACTACAAACTTCAGTGGCCATCTTAGGGTTACGAAGGTGTCTTTTGAATATCACACTCAAAACTACGAGTTGGTGATATGGGACTGAATCTACGCCGAGAAACACCTGGCACCACGGAAATTTGGTCAAATAAATCATCAATGCGGGAAAGGGGTACCTATTCTTGAAGATGACCTTATTAAACTTACCAATAATCAATACGTAGAAGGAATCCTTCATGGCCGGGCAAGAGAACCGGTGCACCCCATGGGAAGCTTTTCTTGGTATAATGAAACCCTTATTGACAAATCCTTCGCCCGATCCTTCAATTTCTTTAGCTGTTGAGCCATCTTGTAGGAGATAGAGATAGGTTGCGTATTGGATAAGAGATCAATGTAAGTTGATTTACCTCTCGGGAGGGAACACACAGCAATTCATCGGGAAAACATGGATACTGCACCACAGGCGGATTGAGATAGTTGGGGTCTCGGACCTCAACATCCTTAACCTAACTAGATGATGCATGCAGCCCTTAGAAATCATCTTCCTGGCCTTTTGATAGGAAATAAATCGATCGGATAGTACCTCACGAGTTACCTTTTAACTCCAAGGCTTGACTCGCCGGGAATGAAATTCCACCGCACGGGTCACACGATTAATCGAGGCATAACACGCAAACAACCAATCCATACCCAAGATGATGTCAAAGTCAGTTATGGCCAACTCCTCTAAGTCCGCGAAGATAACCTTATGCAACACTCTGATGGGGCAACCTCTATATACTCGCCTAGCTGCTTGATTCACCTCTAGGAGTGGATACGGAGAGCGATTCTCACAAATTTTAGGAATAACTCCAAAACTACAAAGTATAAGGGTCACAATGGATAAAGTAGCTCACACGGATCTAACAAGGCATATGCCAACATGAAAGACTTGCAACATACCGTGACCGCGTCGCGGCGGCCCTTACTCTGCGGGGTACTGGGCATAAAATAAATTTTGGCGTCGGCCAGCCTGTCGAACTAGTGGAGGCACCTTTAAGGTTAGTTTGTCTTTGCCTAAGCGGTAGAGCGCTGCGGGGCAATCTACGATCCTTTTTGTGTCTAGGTTTGCCACACCCGAAACGGGCATCCCGTATCGGCGGGCACTTCACCAAGTAGTAGTTCTTGCCGCCTTTGCCTGAGCTAGGAAGGTGCGCTCCACCTACATGCCATGATCCCTCGAACTTATCCGTTGCACTTCAGGTCACCTGGAGCCTGGTGGCATTATGGCGATGATAGAGCTGGGCTTGATGGACTGTGCGGGACCCTAACATGCGTGATCCACCTCACGACCTGGCTGAGAAACCAGTGAAATTTTGTCGGTCCTTGCCCTCTTGGCCTCTCTCTGCTCTATAGACTGAATCCATCTATTGGGCATGTAATTCAATACGGTGAAGTCAATGTCCCGATGTAGCATGGAAATTCGGTAATCCTTGTCCAAGTAATTTGCTACTCCATACAAAGTGGCTCCTGCAGGCTCATTTGATCATACACCAACTCCAAAGAATATTTAGATAGCCAAGTGAACTCCAAGGCATACTCTGGACAGACATATTACGGGCTTCAAGTGCTAAACTCGGTTGCCACTTAAGCTCCCTCATCTCCTGGGAAGAACCAATCCTTGAATGCGGTGTCGAACTCATCCCCTGACCTATCGGGCACGCACATATTGTCCTAGCACCTCCATGGCTTGAACCCATATATGTGCTACCCTTGGGCGATAGAGGTTAAATCAACACATTCCCATTATTTCACCCCCATAACCGGGTGATCTTGAAATTTCCTTAATGAATTCATGTGGGTCCTCGTCTACCTTCGACCACAATGAACTCAGAAGGAACTCTCGTCCTCAAAAAAGTCCCTCACCCTAGCGGTTGCCGCATTCCCATTTTTGCGGATAATGTGCCTCGGTCTGATTCCCGGACTTGGTGGCATAGCCCGTGCCGGCATTTGAATCGCCGCTAAGCTCAACGTGGGCGGGTGAAACACAATTCATGCTCCTCATGAACGGCTAGAGCTAGATGATGCTCACCGTCATAGGCACCCTCATGATCGTTACAATTTCTCCTGGCATTCACTCGACGTGGAGGCATGATTAACAGCGAAATAGCACGAAATAGAAGTGTGGTGCGCTTCACACCCATGATAAAGACTCTACATAATGCGGCTTTCAAACACCGTAGGACACTTGAAACCTATTGCTCTGATACCAAGTTTGTCACGATCCAAACGTACATCTAGATTGTAGACACGGGACAAAGAGCCTCGAGAGACCCCAAGTCGACTCATGGCATGATCATACATATAAATCAATCACATAAGCGGAAGACTTAACATAAAGAACGTAATTATAACATAGCATAAAGGAAAAACAATACTAGACTTATATAATGCGGCGAATACATCGATAGTCGACAAGCCTCTAAACATGAAGGCCGAATTGATGGGACATCCCCAACTAATCCATCATCCAGAAATCTAAAAGGAATAACAAAGAGTATGAACATGTAGCCCCTTGGAACATGAGGACTCTGCGAAGTCTTGGGCGATATCAAGAAGTAGAACTATTTGCGGGGTGAGGATCGGCTGAGTGGGACCTATATCATGAAAGCGATACCGCATGGAATGTATGCGAGTCAATACATGGAATATGCGAGTATGCAAGGTAAGTAAACGGACATTTAAAACATAAATAAAGTCCATAAAATATCAAGAGTAGAACAACATACTCTATGTCATAAATCGTTATAACATATCATACGGCTCAAGGTTACAAAACATAAGTAACATAAACATAGTCATAATGTAATAAAAGATCAACATACTTGAGCACCTTCATAATCATAAAATGTGTAAATCATGAGAACAGTGGGAATTCTGCTTAGCGGCATACCCCGTATAGGCACACATGAAGCCCTATTTGTAACCACTAGTCGGGAGGGTATTCGTACTATGCCAAGGGTAGAACCATGAAAGTGTGATATCACCATGAAAAGGGCCGTTTGGGCAAGGGACTAACATGAAATGGTCTTGACATACCTAATGTGGCACGTAGTTCATGAGGTCAGGGCTCAAGTCTCGGTGCTCGATACCACTCCCAAAACATATATCGTGCTCATAATAATACATACATGAATTCATGGGCTGGTTAAATCACTTGATAATAGTAAACACATTCTTGAACATGAACTAGCAAACATGAGGCCCATGAGTCGGCCAAAACATATTTCATGATTAATAAGATTCATACATACTCGTAGATCATGCATATTGCATGAGTCAAAAAAACATAGTAGGTAACATAATTAATTCATAATTTAAAACATAATTCATGATGGTCTTTTATAGAACATCGATGGAATAATAGATCATAAATCGATTCATCATGGGGCATGCATAATCATACTTAATGTTTAAATTCCAAAATAAAAAATATTAATATCAATTTTAAGCTTCAGATATTCAAAATCGGTAGTTTATAATAATATTTCAAAATCCATAAACCCATAATTAAATCATCAAATTTTATAAAAATCAAATAAAACCCACGAGTTTTTAAATAAATTTTGGTAAATCATTGAGTAGGAACATGGGTGTGGAAGAGTTCACCCATTGAAAACCTTACATACACCCAGGAATCAACTATAGCCTCTTGAAAACCCAGAAATGAAATTGAAGGAATTGAGGTGAAAAGCTTAAAAATCTCCCCTTAGATAACTTTTCAATATCCTTTCATGCATGACTGAGAGTTTAGGAAGGTTTATATTCTTAAAAACCCAACTTTCCCAATAAAAAATGATATGGTTTGGGCCTTATATCATAAAAAAGTCGAAAATACCCTTAATGAACATAGCGGCAGGATGGAACTGCGGTGGTACCAACGGATCGTAGGAACCACCAACGGCCCGTCATGTCTCTCATGGAATGAACTGCGTGGTATTCTCGGGAACCAAGCAACGGGTCAATAGGATGACCGGTGCCTCAGCTCATTCTCGAGAACCAAACAACGGGTCAATAGGACGGCCAGGTACCTCCGACCCACGACGCGTTACATCGTCACGTGATTAGTTCCTTGAACCTTGGCATCTCATCTTCTAACGAGTTACACCACGACCCATCACCAAAAAACGGATCATTGTTTCCCAAGTCAAACCTTACAGAGAAAACTAAATCCTCAAACCCACGACCACGATGACGACTCGTGGCTTCTCCTAACGGGTCATTGGGTCTCTCATTGTATGTCACACGATGCACCCAACTCCTTCCCAAGACGGCTAACGATGACTCGTTGTGGAAACAATGAGTCATCATATCTCATGAAGTAGTTTTACCTTGTCACCCGGCCTTTCCCCAACACGGCTTGTTACAACGGCCCATGGTATGTCACCACGAGTTGTACCTTGACCCATCTTGAGACATTTTTCCCAAATTTTTGCGGTTTTCAATTTTCACTTCGAGATATATTCCTACGCCACGGGGAATTACATTGATTTAGAGTCAAACTCTACATTAGTGGCAAGTTATCAGAGGAAAGCCTATGGGTCAGAGATTATGTATATGGAAAAATTTCTTTGTGAGAGTGAGCATTCTTGTCTTATTCTATAATCCCCTCTGTGTGAATTTCTTTATGATAAAAAGGGATGCTCTCTTATTTCGTGTGGCATCACCCCCTTGGAGAACATGCTTGCATTGGTTTGAAGAAGTGATTGGGACAAGAGTGTTGTGACCTTCAAGGCAAGCTTTTACTGTGAATTTGTAATGATTTGAGATGCTATGTGTGCTTGTTTTGATAAACCATGCTCTTATTTTGAATAATGAAAACATTTTTTTGAATCATTCCCTTTTTATTGTGGTTACCTCTTGTAATTTTTACAACATGTTTTAGAGAGTCTCCTCTCTTTTGTAATTGGGTGACATTTTTGGGTTGTTGAAGGTTAGGTGGTCCTTGGTTCATATACTCATACGGTAAAATGGGATGTTCCATTTTTCTCAACTGTAAAATATTTCATTACTTGAGGACAAGCAATGGTTCATGTTTGAGGGTTTGATCAGTTGGTAATTTACCAACTCATTAGACTCTTAGACATGAGTTTTAACTTTCAAGCTATTTAGGTGGATTTTATGCCCTTTCTCCTTTATCTTTGCAAGTACTTAGCAGTAGAGAAAGCATGAAATTGATTAAAAGTATAAAAATTGAGATGAGGATCGACGCTCCACTGGAGGAACTGCCGTGGCTGCTCGGCTAATCACGAATACCTACTATGCGAAGAGAAATGACTACCGGTGGACTATGGATAAGCAACGGTAAACCGCCCGGTACTAATGATAATTCTTCAAAAACCACGGCCACCGGATGCAACGAGACTAGAGGACGAGTGGATCGGCACCGATAAACTATTGGTGACTCATAAGTGAGGTCCATCAGAAGGGAAAAAGCATCGGTTCGGAAGAGGAGCATTTTGTATCATGTACCTTTCTAGAAAGGGAGAATAAAACAGTCCATTATATTTAATATTGAATAGAAAATAGAAAAAGTTGGAGAATTGAATTGTAGAAATATTCATCTTTTTCTTTGAAAAGGTAGAAAAACTCCATTGGAGGTCAGAACCTTACGCTTGAATTTTCTTACTCATTTTGTTGAATACATATTAAATTGTACTTAATGCAATGTCTTCTTCTACTTATATGAGTAGATAAATTCCTTACTAGGGTGTGTGAATGATTGGGGTAGATTTGGATTGGGTATTACTTAATTGATCTTAGATTTACTCAATTGGTATAATTCTAGTGTTTCATTTTGAGTTTTTAGATGACTTTTGATTTAAATACTCATAGTTGCAATGTGGGTTGTATTTAGTTATTCAAATTTTGCTTGAAAAGTGAATTTAAAGTATGGGTGATGAAACATTAGTGGGTAATGGTGTTGATCATGTGGGTTGGGTTAGAGATATCCAAATCCCATTGTCATACACCCATTGAGAATCCAAGCTAGAAGTAGTTGATTCTTACCCAAGTTGATGTGATTTTTGGGAAAAGGACTTGAGGTTTGAGAAAACAAGGTATAAGGAGCCTAATTGGTTGAAAAATGTCGGGTGCCACCTCATCCACAACTAATTATACTATTGAGTAATGTAGGAGCTATTAGTAATCCCAATTCGATGATGCCCCGTTAATATTACACCCTAGTATTCTCTGCTTTGGTATTTTCTAGGCTTTGTTCCCATTTTTGTGTGTGAATTTGTAGTTTAATTAACTCGTTGTGATTTCCCCAATTTTAGTTTTGTGTGTTTGAGATATTCATGAAACTTACTTCAATTTGATAGACAACTCATGCATGATCAACTACTATTACTGTGGGATTCTACCTGACACTCGTCGGTATATTTTACTCCAACAAGCTGTTTACACTCTTTCATTAAGAGGAGTCAATTTGGATGTTATCGGCATTTGAGGTCCAACCACAAACTTTTGTGGGTACTATCCAACATATGGAACAAAAAGAAGAATTCCAACCATTCGACAATTCTTTTTTATTTGATTTTTGATGTTGAGGACATGGACAATAGTGAGGATGTCAGAATTAGTGAAGTTTTAGAGTTAGGACATATTGGCCCTCATTCTAAATGTTTTTCGACATTGTATTTGGTTGGGGAAATGGAAATACAGCCCTTGAGCCTATGGAGAAATGTGTAGATGATAGTTAAACGCCGTTATATTTTATAATTTTCATGCCAAAGAGACAAAATGACATTAAAATGCGACATCTATTTCTTGGTTCCTTTATTTTTATACCACCTTCCCTTAAGCATAGTAGAAAATTTGAAAAGAAATTAGGGGTGCAATTCATAAGTTTTAAGTGAAAGAGAAAGTTGTGGATTTGATGGAATGGTGTCGCGATGTTATATTAGGAACTTGTCGGGAGACAACTCAATTTTATTGATTTTATTTATTTATATATTTTTACATTATTTTTTTTGTAAGAGTTCGATATTAGAAAGTGCTTAAGAGTTTTGAAGCAAAGTATCGATTGAGACAAAGTGTGCGATGCCCACATAAAGAATCAAACTTTGGTGGGAGAAGTGACGTCGCCCGCATCGAGTGCCAAAAAACTTGGTCCCCGGCAA
The DNA here is from genome assembly GCA_018107945.1 of Datura stramonium. NCBI lineage: Eukaryota > Viridiplantae > Streptophyta > Magnoliopsida > Solanales > Solanaceae > Datura > Datura stramonium. The sequence goes on from JACEIK010003202.1 coordinate 119,033, forward strand.
CGGCGCGCAAAAACCTTGACGACTCTTTTTCACATCGAGCGCGTCGCAAGTGTAAGAATTCGTGCAGAAGTAATATTGTGGCTCTTTTTAAGAGCCGGATTGTCGAACCCACGGGGGCTGGACCCATTCCTCCTAACTATCCATTTTCGTGTGATGTTAAATACCTCGAAGTGTTGGTTTTAGACATTTTCGATGAAGATTAATTAAGTCTAGTTTGGGTCAACGAAATGCAGAAAGTACTCTAGGAAGGAGCAACATAGAGTTAAAACCGAGATAATCATACGATCCTACGATTTGCAATGGAATAAGCATGGAACTATCAATTGTTATTTCATATAATTAGAATTGCATGTTCATGGTCTTTCGAGCCTCTGAACACGGCAATCTAGCCTCAGCTTTGCATCATTATTGAGCGAGGAGTTTAATTTTTTTAGTCGCGGGCAATCAATTATGTTGGGGTTTACGGGGAAACGATTAGGGACTTTCGTGCGTCTAACCATTTTAACTCAACAGCCTGTGCTGGCCCGGTGGTGATGTGACATCCCAAGTTGATGCTTTCACCCAACCCCGTGTGTCAGCTAAGCACGGTGTTAGGTATATTTCTATCTGACACAAAAATCTCTCCCGAGATACAAACATGCACCATCACATTCTCATGTCTGACCTAGGTAATGCCTTCTCCAAGCTATCACCCAAGCTAACAAATATGCTTTGCGGTGATCCAATCATAAAAACAACCAACAAATCGAATGCAAAGCGGAAACAACAATCATATAACTTAATTCCCAAAACAATTTCTTAAAATTACAATAATAATTCATGGCTTCAACCCTAGAGGAAGGGTTCTAACCATTCATGTTCGTAAAAAACTCTCTACACTACTATTAATCTACTCTAAACTACATACTTACGAGATTGGTAGATGAGAAGAAATTGCATAACCCTAGCTGAGTTCTCCCACTTCTCCCTTCACTCCTAGGTAGTTTCGAGAACAAAATCGTGACCAAATGGAATTAGGGCTAAGGGTCTATTTATAGTAAATGGAGAAACGTGCTTAATTTGGGTAGGTGGAACGGCTCAGGTGTCACGGAGTGTATGCGAACCTTGCCTGCAGCTGACACGAACCCGCCTCAGTGACACGGAGGCATCGCCCAACTCTTGATACCCCGAAAATTGCCCTCGGCGGCCTGCACCGCGTTGGCGGCGATATCCTTATTTGCTTAGGCGACAGCGTTGACACCTTCTGTGTGCGGCCTGCACGCGTAGCGCGTTCTTGGAAGCGGTGGGGCATTTGTCTCCTCTTTGCCGATGTTCGCGTGTGGTAAGCTTCAAACCTCTTACTTCACCAACTCATGGATTAGTTCCTCCAAAAGTCATCAAAATCTACAAAACAAAGGCTAATCATGTTGGTTTAGCACATATCTTCACATTTATATAAAAAATTACATGAAAATGTATAAAATAACCCAGATAAACAAGAGTAATTTAAGTTATAAAAAGTATCACTAGGGCATGCTATTTTTCCCGTGATCACAGCCCACACTTAAAGCCTTGTTTGTCGCAGAACAACCTTTTTATATCATGCATATGGAGGGAGTCCCACATAACTAATTTAGCAAGTTAATTCAAGCTACGGCTATAATGATTACATAAGGTAGCAAGCTAAAACTAGAGCATGCACAATTTAATCACCGAAATGAAATACAACTATGTTAAGACTTCTTAACCTTCAAGAATCGACTCTCACGCTTAGCAAACTCATGCAACTCAGGCGGATTAAGAAATCCCACATGAATTTTATCCTTCATTCAACATGTGCCCTCACAGCCAGAGAGTTACCCAATTTCACACGCAAAATCAATTTTACATCACAACATGTGTGGGTACATAAATCAAATTACACTCATCTCCCAAAGAATTCACATGCATCATGTCATGACCATAAGCTTGCCCATAGTGTGTTACTTCACTAATTTGAGGATGTATGAATGTAGATCAAGTAGGACTTTGTAGGTTGTAATGTAACTCGGGTATAGGTAGAGTACTATTATGACCGGTAATAGCGACTATCTTTCTAAGCGCTTTTAATACATCACACCCTCATTCTGAACCTTCCCTTACTTCACATTTTTATCCTTGGTAGTTTTCTTTTTTCCTCTTTTGTTTCCCTTTTATTTAGGCACTTTTGACTTTTTAGTAAGGAGTTTTATAACTAATTTTTTCATCACTTTGTTTTTCTTACTCCTTACCTAATAGTCTTTCACTACACAAGTGCCTTTGTCCCTTTTCTCAACTTCTACAACTTGCTACTTTTCATTGCATTCTTCTCACTCCTTTACTCTTTGATTTTCCTCTTTAAGCGCTTAGGAGCTTTGTATCAAATTCAAGGTTAAAGAAAGAAAAGTATTAAGCTTATGTTACTGACTATCAAAGAATAGGCTCAAGGCTCGCGGGGCTAACTGGATTAATTTCTCAAGGTAGGTAAAATGAGGATAAAAAATTAGGTTAATTCAAAGAAATGCCTAAATCATCTCCTACAATTCACATCCTTCATTTCGTTTTATAAACACACAGGCAAGTTCTAGACAATCCACAAATAGCGTAAGTACTCAAAAACCTTACACTCATGGCACATGCTCAATTCAAGAAATATTAATGAGACTCTCCTTTCAATATTTTAAGAATTCAAACATTAGACTTCAATTATGTAGGTCAATTCAAGAGCCTAAGTGTCTCAAACAAGTTATACACTTGCATGTAAACACTAAACATACTTGCATCTTACAACCATATACGGCACATAACAAGAACATCAGCATCCATTGCTTTATGGTTTCCAAAAAAGCCAACATCTATCGACTAATTTTCCTCAGACGGTCGTCATCCATCCATCATCGGAAACGGTCCTATCTACGATAAACATTATATACGAACCAAATAAAATTAAAAAATAAAAATTTTATTCTTCGGTTAAAAAAAAACCCCCATTCGAAAAAGAGCAGAAAGAAAAATAGCGAATTTGATGAAGTCATCTTGACTCACAAAAATTTTCAAATTTTTCTTATTTTTTATCACACAAGCATTACATTCACCGGCAATTTGTTAAGCACAAAAATTTAGAAATTTTCAAAAATTTTCCTCCTCTTACTTAAATCATGCTATGTCCTCATAGCATCAAATTAACCTTTCCAAGAGGGTGAGAAATACCCGCGAGGCCTTTAGGCCTAGCTAAAAAGCATGTTTTCTAGCTTTCACAAGCGGGTGGTCGACCCCACACTTTTCCTTTTCCATGCTTACTAGCTTCCTCCTGCGAGGTACTCGGACTTCCCCCTCCACTGTGCCTAACTTTCCACCAAAAACAACAAACAAAAATGAAAATAACAAAATCGAAACTCAAAAAATCAAAATTGGATAATTGTACCTAAGGTACCCTTGGGTTGCCTCCCAACGGCGCCTTATTTTTACATCGTGGCACGACGTGGGCTGCCCCCTTTTCGGGACATCTCATTACACAAGGTTCTCTTTGAGAACCATCTCCTTTCTTTTTCTTTGTTTAGAGGAAACAACCTCCACTCTGTTCCTCACCCTCTTCTCAACTTCTTCTCACTGCGAAGCCCTTTATCAGACTTGGGGCTGAACACTTGACCACTGCCTTTGGCCGTGCAACTGTGGACTCCTCCACCCACACTCATCTCTGCCAACACACTTGCACGACAAGGTTTACGTAGTTTGCCGGATGGGTTTATTCTTGGTAGACGCGGAAGGTTCTTCTTCATCCTGAGCCCTCATTTTCGGGGTCCCTTCTTTCAAATCGATCACCACACTCCTCAATTGGCCAGAATGTACGTCCCAGGTGAAGTACAATTCATCAACACGAAATCTAAAACAATAAAATGGAGTATAATAAATTTACCTACTTTGATGAAGTTCCTCTATGATTCCATCGGAGTGTCACTCGCGACTTATCGGCCAGCTGCAACATCAACCCCTTGTCGGTCTCGGTCTTCCCAACCCGGGGTGTTGAATAAGGATAGGGGCATGAGATTAGCTGCCCTAAATCACACAAAGCTCGGAGCACTTGACTGCAAATTTGCCGTGGAGGTAAAACTCCGGGGTCTTTGAGCTTCTTTTGTATTTTGCTCAATACCCTACAATGGCCCGCACTCTCGGTGATTGCTCACGGTCTGACGTCCACCAAATCTAACTTTGTTCGCCATCACGTCCTTAGTATTTAGCATACTTGGGCATTCCCTGAAGACATCTGACAAGAGGAAAATTTATATGAAGTTCTTTGAAACTCTCAAAGAACTTTTTGAAACATTCCTCCTCCTTGCTCTTTACCGAATCTACGAGGGAGTGGTGGTGGTCTTCCAATGTGGCTGCACTGAAGGTTGCGCATTTTGTTTCACAGCACTCACGATTTGCTCCGAGTATCGGTGAATGGTCTGGTCTTACCAACTCATTTGCACCTCTTTCTCAACTCTTTAGGCCTTCATCATTCTTAGCCTTAGCTTCTAAGGCCAGTGGCATTGATGCCGGGGTTAGGATGCGTCGCTTGGTAATCCCCTTGTGGCCTCATATTACAGCGAAATTTGCTATCACGACTTACTTGTTTTTCAAGATTGCGGGTGGCTACTTTTTGGTTCCATTAAGTGCATTTGCCATCCTCGCACGATTTTTTGCTAACTAATTACGGGTCTCCATAATTTTCTACGGTGTATCCTCAATGCGAGTGCTCTGTATCATCTTTGCCTATTAACGTCTGTTGTTGAGGTTGCATGTAGTCGCCTTTTTGGTTTCCACCCAAGAAAAATTCGGGTGGCCACGCAATTCTGTTGGAGTTGTTTCTGAAATTCTGATTCCTTTGCATTCCCAACAAACATTTACTGACTCCGAATTGGCTCCACAAGATTACGTGTTGTACCCATTATTACCACAAATTTCACACCAATTCGGAGCTTGCTAAGCGCACATTAACTGTACGGTGTTGGTGCATACTCGGTTTATTGGTTGAGTCATAATTTGATGTTGGAACGAAGCTAAGCTGTCTTGCCAAGGCATTCAAACCATGCCTTGTCAGCCACTGATCTTCTTCTGCCTCTCGATGACTCCTTTGTGCCACTCTGGATTTCCTTGTCAAGTGTTCAACAAAGTGTACAACGATCATACGTCTTCTCCAAGGCTTGCCACCCGATGCATAGTCTAGTAGTATTTTTGTGTGTGGGTCCAGACATTATACAAAGGTATGGGCCAGCACTTCATTTTGATTGCTATTGTTAGGTACGAGTCTCTCAACAATGACTTGAATCTTTCCCAAGCCATATACAAGTTCTCATGGGCTCTGCTTGAAACTTAGTATCTCACTTTGCAACTTTGCACTCTTGCACGAAGAAAAAAAATCGATAAGGAACTTCCTAGCCAAGTCATTCCATGAAGTTATAGGTTCGGTGGCTCAGCCTTCAGCCACTTTTTTGCCTCTCCCAGCCGGTGAAAATGGGAAGAGGGTTAAGCGGACATAATCATGGACACGTAGGTTGGGGACAAACGTGTCACTAATCTCTAGAAAGCTACGTAAGTCTTCAGCTGCGAGTCCCTCATGTGCCATTCAGTGGGCGGCCACTAGAATGTAACAGCTGCACCATGTTCTATTTAAGCTCAGGGATTCCCTCCAAGGGATCCGGTTTGCGGATACCGAGGTCACATTAAATCGCTAGTGGGATGGCCCTTCGACGAGCGGGTCTTGCCGCCATTTCTTTCGATGACAATTGTACTTGCCCCGCGGGTGGTTGTTGTTGTACCTTTTCTTGAAGTCTCTTCGGCTTTTGCTCTAAGAACTACTCTCCTTTGCAAATGGATTTGGCGTTCGAGGGTTCAAGCAACGGTTCCCCAAGCTCTCTATTTCTAGCCGGCTCGGCGAGGACAACCTATCACACACCAAAATAGGCCCAGGATCTAGACCAAGTTTCTCAACACTTAGGAAAATTTAAAAATCACAAAAATAGATAAATTATCAAAACTTCATGGAGTCCGACAGCGGCGCCAAAAACTTGGCGTACTTCATCGAGTGCCAAGAAACTTGGTCCGACAGCGAGCGCCAAAAGCGTGACGGCTCTTTTTCACATCGGCGCGTCCGCAAGTGTGCAATTCGTGCAAGTAATATAGTGGCTCTTTAAGAACCGGATTGTCGAACCATAGGGTGGACCCATTCCTCAACCTCCATTTAGAGTGTGATCTTAAATACCTCGAAGTGTTGGTTTTACATTTTCAATGAGAATTAATTAAGTCTAGTTTGAGGTCAACGAAATATTACGAAAGTACTCTAGGAGCAACATAGAGTTAAAAAACCCGGATAATCATCACGAATCCCTACGATTTGCAATGGAATAAGCATGGAGCTATCAATTGTTATTTCACATAACTGGAATTGCATGTTCACGGTCTTTCAAGCCTCTAAGCACGGCAATCTAGCCTCGCTCCATCATTGTGAGCGAGGAGTTTAAGTTTCTAGTCGCGGGCAATCAATTATGTTACAGGGTTTTACGGGGAAACGATTAGGGACTTTCGTGCGTCTAACCATTTAACTCAACTTAGCCTCACAACTACTTTGTTGAGTGGTGATGTGACATCCCAAGTTGGTCTTTCATAACACCCGTGTGTCAACCAAGCACGGTGTTAGGTATATTTCTATCTGACACACAAAAATCTCTAGAGATACAAACATGCTCCTCCTCACATTCTCATGTTACGACCTAGGTAATGCCTTCTCAAGCTATCACCCTAGCTAACAAATATGCTTTCATGGTGATAAATCATAAAAACAACTTAACAAATCGAGAATGCAAGACGATAACAACAATCAATAACTTAATTCCCAAAACAATTTCATAAAAATCACAATCATAATTCATGGCTTCAACCCTAGAGGAAGGGTTCTAACCATTCATGTTCGTAAAACTCCTCTACACTACTATTAATCTACTCCTAAACTACATACTTACACGAGATTGGTAGATGAGAAGGGGAGACTGACAAACCTGAATGAGTTCTCCCAAGTCTCCTTCAGCTCCTGAGTAGTTTTCGAGAATAAAATCGTGACCAAAATGAAATTAGGAGCTAAGGGTCCTATTTATAGTAAATGGGCGTGCTTAATTTGCTGTCGTGGAACGGCTCCCGTGTCACGAGAGTGTCGCGGAGCACTACCTCTGTGTGACACGAGTCATCGTAGCTCACTGGAAATCACCCAGAAAATTGCCCTCGCTTGACACCTGCTGCATTGGCGGCGTGTCCATATTTTGCCCAGGCAGCGCGTTGACACCTTCTGTGTGTGACCTGCCCTCTGCGTGGCATGTTGCCAACGCGCGGGTGGGCTGTTGTCCTTGTGACCTGCCTGCCGTGGCACGTTACCGACGCGCGGGTGGGCTATTTTGTGCCTCCTCTTTGCCGACGTTCGCGTGTTAATTCCGCTTCCAAGCCTCTACTTCACCAACTCATGGATTAGTTCCTCAAAAGTCATCCAAAACCTACAAAACAAAGGCTAATCATGTTGGTTAGCACATATCTTCATATTTATATAAAATTACATGAAAATGTATAAAATAACTTAGATAAACAAGACTAATTTAGGTTATCAAGCGTCATTCGGGCATGCTATTTTTGCCTGTGATCAAGAAAATCTGAGTATCCCATATGCTTCTATTGCTGGCCTTTGGTATTTCAAGGGTTTCTTTCACCCTCGTGATGTCGCCCAAGCACATGCAAGCACAGTATTCGTCAAGTAATATTGTATTGTGAAGTCCCGATGTTGACCCCTCGGGAGCTTGTCAGATTAATTGCTTGAGGTTAACACTTTATTTCACTATTCTAATAAACACAAAGGAAAATGGGGAACGTTTGGAGATTATACTACTAAAACTTAAAAATAAAATTAACTAATGGATTGAACGTTTTTTCACAAATGCTACAATTCAAATGATCATAAGAATCTAGTGTCTTGGCACTTTTTGTATTTGGTTGAGTTTTAGGATTTGAATACTCTAAAATAACTCTTCTTAATGTTTCTAGTTTCAAGTTACTATACCATTTCTTTCCATTCTCGTGAACATCCAAGAACAATCTCATAAACCCTAATCCCTTTATCCACATGATCGCAGGAGAAATATGGGAAAGACTGACAATTGTGGCTACACATATATTTAAGCGAACGGGGTTGAAGGGTATATTTCTATCCTCGACAATGAAATCATCTTCAAACCATTGGAAAAGAGTCATTGAAACATGTTCTATACTTTCTTTTAACCCTTTTAGTTCTCTCTCCGAGTTCAACCAAAAGCCAGCAAATATATTTGTGAGGTGATCAATCTCTTGAATAAGCAATGAAAATAAGAAAGCATAAACAACCTTTAATAAAAGAAATTAAGAACCGGCTTATAAACAAACATTCTAACTACAACCATCGAGTATGGTCAAAACCCTAGAACAAAGAGTTTAGCCACTCATGTTCAGAGGAAACAAAGCATTCATCATTCAATTAAGAAACATAAGTGAAGATGAAAATCTAGAATATGAACTTTGTCTCTTCCCAAAATGCTGCATTGTTGATAAATATGATGAAAGATTTCTAACAAAATGCCCTAGATGTCATATTTATAAGAAAGAAGTTCACCAACTCTTTTGCGCTTGAAAAGTACGATTTTTAAACTTGAAAATCCATGCTTGGGAAAATGGTCACAGCGCCCCCACTTCATCCAACGAACGGTGTGGCTTGCATTACGTCCTAAGTTTTCCTTTGGCGTGCCATCCAACCAATGCACCAAAGTGTTATCTAAATTTTCTAAAGTTTTGAACAGTGGCGCCACTCCACTCAATGCACCAAAGTGTTGGATACTTTTTCTAAGTCCGGAATGCTTCTGGCCCACCACTCCATTCATCTCACCAAGGTATTGATAAAATTTTCTTCTAGAGTTGTGTCCATGGCGCTCCACGCCACCCAATGCACCAATGAGGCATAATTTTCTCAGTTTGGAGTTACGTAGCGCCCGCGCCATCTATCTCACCAGGTAAATTTTTTCAAACTCTTCTTCCTTCATACCTTGGGTCATTTTAAGTTCTTTTTTATTGGTTTTACGCTCAAAACATCAAAAAACACTTTTTAGCTCATAAGACACACATCAACATGAATTCATGAATTTCATAAGGATTGATCATAAAACAAGGTAAAATATGGAGTAAACATGGAAAATGGGCATAGAATATGTCCAACATCACCACCTCATACCAAGCATTAATTTGTCCTTGAACAATCCCCTTACCCATGTGCACAAACATCTTTTCTCATCACTTGTCACCCCTTATCAATCGTAACTCAAGCGGCTAGCATAAAGTATCATCGAGTGGTTCATCAATTCATAACAACACATATCAATACACATAGAAGTTTTCATCGATACTACATAGCCTCCATATAGCTGGCTCATCTTTTCAAAATAGGGACAACATGATTAGGTATGAAAAAATGCAACACATAGTACAAAGACTTTGACTATCTTATGCCCTCACTTATTTACCAATGTTCCTTCCCTCATGTTATTAATTAAAGCTTAGATCTTAGCCATGAGACGAGACTCACTCTAAAAAATGACGTATCGTACATACGGCATACCATAAAGATTGCTTGCCATGTACATTTAGACTACTTAGTTTCTTCAACGATAGTAAGATCATAAGGACTTTTACGATTGTAATGTCGGCTAAGGGACGGAGTAGGAATGACTTTCTTTAGTAGTGGCTACCGGTCCTAAGCACTTTAAGATATTTTTTATCTTTCTTGTCCACCACATTTTGTCTCCCTTTGCTCACCTTTTCTTTAACAAGTTTCCTTATCTTTTCTCAAGCCCCTTTTTCATACTACTTATTTGCTCATTTCTACTTACAAGTTCTGTACTAATCAACCAATAAATCTTTTCATTTATGTTTTAGCAATAAGTAGATAGCATCTTTTGTGGGAATCCCTCTTATTTTTCTCTTCTTATCATCCACACATTTTCTTTCTTTTCCTTTATCTTGACCTACCTAGGTGGACCTGTTACCTTGTGACCATGTAAAATTATCTTTGGGCAATTGAAGTTCATACAAGAAAAAGGAATAGGCTTCTTTGTGGGTAGAACAAGAGAATTGACTTCAAGCTCGAAAGGGTTTAACTAGGGATAGTGTTAAGGAAATTAATCACATCTTACTTATTAGCAACTAGCTATCCTATACACACTAGACAAGTTCTAGATATTACATTATGTACAACACACAAAAATCAAGCTCACCTCTCGTGGTTTCATTATGTGAGTAAAGTTTCCTATGGCTACATATCCTGATCAAGTTGAATGAAACTATCATTTATTACCTAGATTATTTTCCTTTGAGTCAAATTAAAGAACCTATGTGTCCTATCATTTTTTACTTCTTATGCTTTCAAGATGACCACTTCATTTGTCTCTATCTTAGCTTCAAGTGGAATATCAAAGAGCACACAAGTGGTTGTTTTGACTCTTTTATCTAAAAAATGAAAACAAATTGTGGCGGTTACCCTAAGACGGTCTTCAACAATCCATCATCCGGAAAAGCCTTTCCTTGTCACGACCAAATGTACACTGGATCGTAGACATGGGACAAGCCCTAGAGACCCAAAGTCGACCCGTGGCATGCATACATCTAATTGATCTCACTTAAGTAGAAGACTTAACATAAAGAACGTAATCACAACATATCGCAAGGAAAACCAATGCAGAGCGATACAATCGTCGAAGACAACGTGTATTACGATGAGCCTCAACATGAAGGAAGCGGATTGATACGACAAATACCCAACTAATCCAATATTCGAGCGAAGAAATAATATAGAGTGTGATCATGTATCCCTTGGAACAAGATGACTCGGCAAGTGCGGCGGCAATAAATCTAAATCCTATCTCTTTTGGTGGGGATGAGCTTGGAAAGTCCCATTTACTGTGTCATGAGACGATACAATATAGCAAGTATGCGGTCGGTCGTGAAATGTGCGAGAATGCGATGTAGCGCCCTTGGGGGGTATGGCCAGGCTGGGTCCCCTGCAGGACTGGGCCCGCTAAGCTTCTGCGAGCCTAAGCACATCTGGTGCACAGTGCTCTATCTCGATTTACAGGATCAACGGGCTATATAACGTTTGTAAATACAGCCTCCGGCCGGCTTGGGCCTATAGCCACCTGGATTGCAGCAACATGTCGGCTAACAGAATCCTACTCTTTATAGGGAAACTGTGCGGGCCCAGCGAAGTAGCTGTCTTTGTCTAGTTATACAGCTTTCTTTAATGAATCACGTACATTTACGTGGTAGCAAGGTTACCACTACTATCGGAATACGGCCTCACCGGCCAACACAATCAACAACACTAACTTGACTAAACAAACACAAGGCCCCACACGGCCAGGCATAGCAGGAGCCACGGGGAGATATATATACACAATGCGCAAGCCTCACATGAATGCGATAAAATGGTCGGACGGGCCAGAGCCTACCCATACGTACGACAAAGAAAAGGAAATAGACCTATAAGCGTACAGCTCAGGATGACGGGAGGGTGATGACTCAATGATTGTTTGGAATCACGAGGGGATCGGCTCCTCATCTATAGATACTTGCGAGGCAAGTAATGCGACGCCCCAAGCGGGCGTCACGATTACCAGCGGTACCGAGTATGCAAAAACAAGCGATCATAAACAACATATTGGAAACTCTGAATGGTAAGATATCTAAAGCTGATAGAATGCAAACGAGGCTTTTAAATACTGACAATAGGCGGGAGCATGCACAATCGACGTGGAGATCTGCTGTCTATTAGCTAATATATATAACATATATATACATATATATAGCAAGCAAGGACCAATACCAACCCCATAGTAGGAAGGTGCCAACCAATCAAACAATCTATACCCCACCCGGGTCAAAACCGTAGAAAATAAATCACTCCACTCGTCTACTAACTTCTGAGCACCTCTGAAGCCCCCTGGGGTCTCCCGGCTCGGGCTATGGCCTCGATATAAATAAGCTGTCCTAATCCAGGAGGACTTAAATGCTGTAAAGAAACTATGCTTGGTAAGCGTATGCATGCTCACATGTCATTCCACAGGCGCAAAGCGCACAAAAGGGTAAGCTATGCTTGTATCTTGTCGGCTGATATGGGGAAAGCTTCATCCCATCTTCGTCTGCGGATGGCATGCCACTCCTTGGGTGGCGTATCCCCATCACGGTGGGTCAACATAGTTACCAACCCCCGGGGTCAGCGAGGACGCTCAAAGGTGCCCTCATAACACAGAACAAGACTCAACAAACAATAATCACATATAGCAAGCATGTTTTGAGCCGAAAATACTATTTGTATTCTTATTTCTCATTACGTATTCTTTTCTATGTTATATTGATTCGTCTTGATTATACGTATACGGGATATTATTTGGCTATACGGCTATGCGTATGCAACGAAATATCATCGGCTTGTCTAACTATGCGCTATGCAGGATATTGTCACGGCTATCGATATTGCTTTACTACTTTTATTCGAACATGCTATCTCATAATATTATAAACATGCTAAATCGAAAACACCCTTCTTGAACTCATGAGGGACTCAATTCTTGAATTCTGAATCCTTTCTTCTACATAACACGCTATCTACTGTACTATAGATTACTAACTTGCCGAATTAATTAGCTTTACATACCTTCGCTTTGGATTTTTTGACTAACGGGCGGCTCGGTCGATACTTGACTATTTCTCCCAAGTTTGCATTTTACATATATATCAATTAGAACTAAATACACTAATTTATGGAAGAAAACATCACTTTCGATATATATATAGCCCAAAACTTGGGCTTGTCGAAAAAACGATTAGAAAACTCGCTATTTCTCAAAAGTCCCGAATGGAGAATACTCATTTAAAGGCTAGGAGTACATTGACACTAATTTGGAGCAATTTCACTTACCTTCGTCAGGTAGCACGATGTGCCGGCCGAATTTCACGAAACTAAATTCGTAGGAATGCTCGCTTATTGCTAATATCCGTATACGAGGTTAATTCAAGGCACGTTTGTGAGCGTATTCGGATGAAAATTTATAAAGAATACTCGTTCTTCCTCTATTCTCTCTCGACTTTTCTGGAAAATTATGATAATATATCATTTAAAATCGAAATTGGAGGCTTTATACTTGAGCACAGGCCCAGGGCAACGTGTCCACAGAACCAATGCGGAGGCCCTCCCTTCAGATTACACGTTGCCATCGCGGAGCGGCTACGCCCGACTCCTCCACCCAATGGTTCGGCGGATTTCTTATCCGGTCTTTCGGGCCTTTTCCTAGCAGCATGGCATTCAAAACTCTTAACCAACATGCGAATAGGCCATCTATGTGTCGAAAATTTTACGGGGGTGTAACATTCTCCCCGCTTAAGAACATTAGATCCTCGAATGTAAACTTCCTATCTATAGGAATTCCCAACTTACTCAACTTATTTCTAGAAAAATTTGGTAGAGTTTCCCTTTGTAATAGGGACTATCCCAAAAACTGAAATGCGAAATGTCAATACGGGTACTCCACAACAACACTATAATATTCATCACACGAAAGATGGGAATCGATTATCTCATTTATACATATACTACAAACCTTTTTGTAAGAAATAACAATACTAAAATACCTCTTGACTATGCTTGAAATAAGTGAGGATGTCTGGTTCTCATATCTTCCTACGCCTCCCAAGTCATCTCCTCTCGGTTCTGTTATGCCACGGTGCCTTGACAGAGACGCAATATCTTTGGTTCTCAATCTATGAATACATTATTGTCTAAGATAGCTGCGGAACCTCTTCATGAGCCGGCTCTTAAAGTAACATGGACATCACGGGTAGGACTACTTTAGATAGGTGTCTCCTATGCACTTCCTTAGCATAGATACGTGAAAGAGCGGATGAACGGATTCTAATTCTAGAGGCAAGTTCAACTCATATGCCACTTGTCCTATTCTTGACGAATCGATAAGGCCCAACGAATCGCGGACTGAGCCTAACCTTTCTTGCCGAATCTCATTACATAGGAGATACTTTTAGAAATACCAGAGTCATTTACATCAAATTCGAGTCTTTGCACCCCACGTCGGCATATGATTTGGCGGCTCCCATGCGGTCAGTAGGTGTTCTCTGATAAGCTTTACCTTACTCCTCATTGTTGAATGATGCGGCCCAATGTTGACGACTCTCCCCTTCAAACCGACCAATAGGCGATCTGCATTTTCGCCCAAATAATGCTTCAAAGGGAGCCATACGGATAGGTGAGTGATAGCTATTATTATAAGCAAACTCAATTAGTGGCAAATGCCGTCCTGACTACCTCCGAATCTAGCACACACGCTAGTAGCATATCCTCAAGCGTACGGTGCGTTCGGCCTGTCCATGCGTACCGGGTGGAATGTTGTGCTCAAGTTAATATGCGTTCCAGACCTTTACGAAATAGTAGCAAATCTATTTGTAAATTGTGCTCCTCTGTTCGAAATAATAGATCTTGGAACAGTGTAATCTAACTATTTCTACGATATACAATTCGTCATAATCTTCGGCGAGAGAAAGTAGCTTTCAACGCGGGAAGTGGGATTGATTTCGTCGGTCTATCAACTACTACCCAAATGGAATCATGCCTATGTATACGTGCGGAGTAACCACGCTATAAAATCCATGTTCACTTTGCTTCCCATTTCGAGTATGGCTATGTCTGAATTAGCATGCATGGTTTACGGTGTTCCGCTTTTACAGTTGGCGGTTAGGACATTGAGCTACGATTCAACTATTTCTCTTTTCATGCTTGGCCACCGGTAGTTTTCCTTGATATCGTAATTTTCATTTTCGTCGCGCTGGGTGAAGGAATAGCGGGCGTAATGTACCTCATTCATATGCGGTGGCGGAGCCTGAAACATAGAACAGGGCGGCCCTTACATCGCAGCACTTCATCCTCGGTTATCTAAAATACGCTTTCCTGCTCAGATTACGTCTTAAGTTTGGATCGAGTCAAGATCCTCATATTGCCGTTCTTTTACCTCGCAATATGTGGCGACCTGTGCGGTGTTACGAATTACATTCATGTGTCCTGTTGTTTGTTACACGAACGGCTAGAGGCGGCTGGTGATGTATTCCTCGACCAACTCCCGGCTTGCTCGGGCTGCAAATACGCTAAACTTCTCATCGATTTACGATCGAGAGGATGCCTTTGCTACGTTGGCTTTTCTAGGATGATACGAGAATATCCACGTCCATAATCTTTCAATAACTCCAACCAGCCATGCAAATTCAACTCCTACGAGTGAAGATATGCGTAGGCTCTTATGATTTGTGAAAATATCCACATGGACGCCATACAAGTAATGTCTCCATATTTTTTAAGGCGTGGATCCACTGCGGCTAACTCCAGTCGTGGGTAGGGTAATCCTTTTCGTGTTTCCTCGAGTATGCGGAAGCATACGCAATCACCTTCTGTCTTGCATCAACACAAAACCCAACCCAATACACGATGCGTCACAATGAATAACCTTACGTACCTTAGGTAATGCTAACCTTTGGAGCGGAGGTTAATCGTCTTTTAATTCTTAGGAACTCTGCTCACCTTTGTCACATACGTCACTTGAAACTTTCACTTGTTTTGCGTCGGCTTAATTAGTGCCGCTATAGTGGAGAATCCTCAACAAATCTTTGGTAATATCCCGCTAACCCCGGAAAACTGCGAAGACATTCCGGAGAGGTAGATCTAGGCCATGTTTTTGGCTTTGCTTCCATTTCGTATTGTCAACTTTGTATGCCGACATGAGCACAATATGTCCCAAAGACTACGAGTTCGGCAGAGTACATTTGGAGAACTTAGCATATAGCGGCAGTCCATGAGAGTTTGGAGCACTCTCATAGTAAATGAGCTGGTGGTCCGCCTCGGGCGAGAATACACCGAATATCATCAATAAATACTATAACGAATAGGTCCGGTATGGTACAGAAGGTGCTATTCATCGGGTCCATAAATATTGCTGGGGCATTCGTCAACCCAAAGGACATAACTAGGAATTCAAAGTGCTATATCGGGTCTGAAGGCCGTTTTGGGAATGTATTTTCACGAACTCGAACTGATGATATCCGAGCGTAAGTCAATCTTGGAGAAATATCGGCCCATGGCGATCAAACAAATCATCTATTACGGGAAGCGGAAACTTATTCTTAGCGTAACCTTGTTCGGTATAGGTAATCTATACACATACGGAGTGACCATCCCTTCTTTCTCACAAATAGAGCGCACACCCCACGGTGAAGTACCACCGGCTTTGATGAAGCCCTTATCCTAACAGTCCTTCATTGCTCCTTTAATTCTTTGAGTTACGCAAAGCCATACGATACGGAGGGATTGATATGGGGTGAGTGCACGGTAACAAGTCGATTGCAAAATATATTTCCCTTTTACGGGAATACCCAGAATTGCTTTCGTACGGAAATACATCGAGAATTCATTCACCAGGAACGATCTGAGTGTCGAGAGACTCTGCGAACATCCTAAAGCCCTGACTAGGTGGTAAATACATCCCACTTGGCTATTAACTTCCTCACACGAACGTAGGAAATAAACCTACCTTTTGGCGTAGGCTGTCTTTGCCTTTCCACTCTCGCATTGTGTCCCTAGAAAGTGGAATCGGACCGTCTTGGTCCAACATTCTATGTTGGCATAGAAGGGCACTAACCAATCCATACCCATAATGGTCGAAATCAATCATTTCTAGTTTCTAACAGTCTATTGTAGTTTGACGATCGGCAACCTCTACGGTACACCCTCGATAGAGAGATTACGCTGGGCGTAATAGAGTCACTTGAAGCGGGTGTGGATGCGGAAGAGTTTGCTTTGTAGCTAATTTTGTGCAACACTAAACTTTCGAGCCACAAATGGGGTAACATAGTACAAAGTGGACCACTGGATCGATCCGGTACACTAGCAGGGCATATGAGAAAATAGTCATCATACTTTTTACCACATGCAGAACACCTTTGATCTGTCTCCCTTGTAATGCATAGGTACGGCGAGCCGTCCACGAACCCAAGGCTCTTGATCTGCCTCGTCCTCTACTGCAGACACGAGGGCCTACGCCACGCGAGGCTCTTGGAGCTCGTGGCCACACGGATTACATGCTTGACTATCTCGACTCTCTTGCCCCCCTGGCAGACAATCTCTCATCTGTGCCCCTCACACGCATATATAGCATCCTGAGAGGCAGTATCTACAAGCTCTGTTGTGAGGTCGGCTGCAATTAGGGTAGGGTGGGGGTCAATGAATCTGCTCTACTCTACCCTCCTCTCTTTGCCGGTGAATCACCGTTCGAAGCGCCACGAGAATGTTGCCCTCGGCAGACAAATCTACCCCTTTCTTGTTGTGGTGGAGGTGGGGGTAGGATTACGTCGACAATCGGGCACGGGTCCTCTCTAAGCCTCCTCGTATTTCATCGATCTATCCTGCGGCGCTGCTCCCGATTTGTCGTCTCTTGTCTTGTTACTTGTTGTCTAAGGCCCTCAATAGTGGCCAAAGGCCTGTACTCGGGCAATGTCCATATCATCCCAGTAATGTAGCCGTCATGCATGACTCAGTGTGATACAGGGTTGAGACCCATAATAAATCTGGTGGACTACGGGCCCGGCTTAGTGTCCACAAAAGGCCCCAGGCATAGCGGGCTAGAGTCAGCCCATAGGCATATTCTCGTACGCTCCTATTGCTCCAAAGTGCAAGCCCGGTCCATCCAGGAGCTGCCGTGTCTCCGTGGAAAATAAAGGTCGGGAAGGCCTCAGTAAATTTGGACCAGGTCGGAGGGGCAACATCTCTCCTGAGACCTTTCCCAACTCTCGTACCATAATACGCTATGTCTCACAAGCGAAATGCGCCATCTCAACTAGTGCAGCAGGGGTCACATGCATGACTCGGAAAATCCTCTTGCATCGATCTAAGAAATCTAGGGGTCCTCTACATGTTCTCACCACAGGCTGTGGGGGACCCAATGCCAAGACTACGACCCTCGAAGCTGCCGGATCTACACGATGGCTCTCTTTCTGGTGGCAGCCCCGGCTTGAGTGGCCATCATTTGTGCCCAACATAACAGCACTACGAACTACGGAGTCGAGATGGGTGGCAGGTGCAGGAGCTATCGGAGGCGGTGTCGTGCCAAACGGCTCTGGTGAGAGGGGGCTGAGAGGCTGTGATAATGCCCCTCTATCGCCCTCGGATCGGGCCGACTCACGAAGATGAAGCTAAGGCATCCTGGCTGGTGCCTTCTCTATTCTTGTATCCAACCTTCTACTTGTGGAGGGTGTCACCGGTCTGCCATTTTTTTATACGTAGACAAAGAATATGATAAGTTTTAGGGACTCCAACCCTATCTTGTACCGCTCTATAGCACGGCGAATGAGAAGAAATGATAAACATTCTATCATGCCTTGCGGCCTGCACATAGTATGTGGTGCACAACACATCCATAGACAAGACTCTACTTAGCACGGCGGGCGGACTCCACAGGATACGACCTGTTCCGATACCAAGTTTATCACGCCCGCTTAGGGTATGGCCTTTGGTGCTACTAAATGTGAGCACGCTAAACTGCGAGCCTAGCACATAAAATTTTTGGCCGGCTCCTATCTGGTCCACAGGATCAGCGAGCTCTCTGGCGTAATCTGACCTCAGGCAGCGGGCCTATAGCCACGACCACACGCCATATTAACCAAGATCCTGCCACTGCGACCATGCGGGCCGACAAGGCCGCCATCTTTGTCTAGTTATCTCTAACTCAACGCAATGAATACGCATTTGCATTGACTTGCAAAGTCACCACTCTTGCTCAGTACGACCCGCACAGCCAACACAATCAACAACACTAAACGGCTAAACAAACACACATTTTATGACCGATATAACTAACCACGAGGAGATATATACACAATGCAAGCCTCTGCCAGATCTTGATAAAATGGTCGGGACGGGGCCCAGGCCTACCCACATCTTGTACGACAAAAGAAAAGGAAATAGACCTATAGCTGTCACAGCTCAGGATGAGGGTAGTGACTCAATGAGAGTATTTGGAATCACGAGGGATCAACTCCTCATCTATGGTACTTGCAGGGAAGTAATGAAGCGCCCCAAGCGGGCGTCGGTACCACTGAGTGCAGAGTGTGCAAAAACAAGCGGAGTCATAAACAACATAAACTGGAAACTCTGAATGGTAAAAAATATCTAAGCGTGGGAATGCAGGCTTGAGGCTTTTGCATGCGAGAATGGCGGAGCATACATCGGCATTGGAAGTCCCTTTATCTATTAGCCAATATATAACATATATATACATATATATAGAAAGCAAGGACCCGATACCAACTTGTAAAAATGAAGGTGCCAACCAATCAAACAATCTATATACCCTGACCGGGTCAAAACCATCAGAAAATAAATCCACTCCCACTCGTCTACTAACTACGAGCACCTCTATTGGCCTCCTTGGGTCTCCCGGCTCGGGCTATGGCCTCACATTATAAATAAGCGTGTCTGATCCGGAGGAGCTCTGTGCATCGTATGCTTGTAGCGTATTACGTATCATGTCTGTTCCACCGAGCATGACGCACAAAAGGAGTAAGCTGTCTTGCTATCTTTGATCGGCTCGATATGGGGAAGCTTCATCCCATCTTCTTCCCCTCTTTGCTGGATGGCATGCCACTCCTTGGAGTCTGTGTACATCACGGTGGGTCAACAAAGTTACCAACCCAGGGCGGCGGGGACGCTCAAAGGTGCCACTTTCATAACACAAACAAGTCTCAACAATGGTAATCACATATAAACATGTTTAGGCTGAAAAATACTATTTGTATTTTGATTTATCATTATGTATTCTTTTCTATGTTATATTGATTCTCGTCTTGATTTATCACGCATACAGGATATTATCTAGTGTACGCTATACGTGGCCACGAAATATCATACATTTTGTCTAACTATCTTTGTATACGGGATATTATCGGCTATACGATATTGCTTTACTTGCACATTCTAAACATATCTCATAGCTCTTGTAAACATGCTTGCTAAATCGAAAACATGCTTCTTGCTGAACTCATACATGACTCAATTCTTGACTTGAATCCTTTCTTCTATATAACACGCTATCTCCTGTACTAGATTACTAACTTTACGAAGGAATTAGCTTTACATACCTTCGCTTGATTTTCCGACTAGCAGTAACTCGGTCAATACTTGACTATTTCTCCCAATTGCATTTACATATATCAATTAGAACTAAATACACTAATAGATCTGGAAAACATCACTTTTGATATGCCATATCCAAAACTTGGGCTTATCGAAAAACGATCGAAAACTCGCTATTTCTGAGAGTCAGGAATGGAGAAATACTCATTTTAAGGCTAGGAGTACATTGACACTAATTTAGACCAATTTCTCTTACCTTAGATTGGTAGCACGATGAATTGCCGGCCGAATTTCACGAAACTAAATCCGTAGGAATGCTCCTTCTTCTTAATACCTCACTACCAAAGGTTAATTCGAGTTTGGACCGCATTTGACGGTGTATTCGGATGAAAATTTATAAAAAGAATACTCATTCTCCCTCTATTCTCTCTCGACTTTTCTGGAAAGAATTATGATAATATATCTTTAAAAACCCCAGTGGAAACACATACTTGAGCACAGACGGGGGCCCGCGTGTCCACCAGGAGCCAATGCGGAGGCCCTCCCTCCGTTACACATTGCCCATCGCGGAGGAGCTCTTTGCCCCAGCTCCTCCGCGATGGTTCGGCCCAGTTTCTTATCCGGTCTTTCCCGGGCCTTTTCCTAGCATGTATGGCATCAAAACTCTTAACAGTATGCGAATAAGCCATCTATGTGTTGAGAATTTTACGGGGTGTAACATTCTCCCTCCCCCTTAAGAACATTAGATCCTCGAATGTAAACTTCTATCTATAGAATTCCCAACTTACTCAACTTATTTCTAGAAAAATTTTGGTAGAGTTTCCTGTAATAGGGACTATCCCAAAAACACCGAAATGCGAAAAGTCCAATACGGGTACTCCTTTGCTTACTATAATATTCATCACACGAAGATGGGAATCGATTATCTCATTTATACATATACTACAAGGCACTGCATAAAATAACAATACTAAAACACCTCATGACTATGCTTGAAATAAGTGAGGATATCTGGTTCTCATATCTTCCTCCGCCTCCCAGTCATCTCCTCTCGGTTCTGTTACGCCACGGTACCTTGTGAGACGCAATATCTTTGGTTCTCAATCTGTAGATGTACATCCCAAGATAGCTCATGGAACCTCTTCACTCAAACGAAGCTCTTAGTAACAGGACATCACGGACTGGGACTACTTTAGATGGGTCTCTATGCACATCCTTAGCATAGATACGTGAAGAGCGGATGAGGCGGATTCTAATTGCAGAGGCAAGTTCAACTCATATGCCACTTGTCCTATTCTTAGGCAGATTTTATAAGGCCCTTGAATCCGATTTGATAACCTTTCTTGTCGAATCTCATTACATCGTGAATACTTTTAGAAATACCAGTCACATTTTACATCAAATTCCGAGGTCTCTGCACCCCACGTGAGCCATGCCAGTTCTTAGCGGCTCTGTGCGATCGTGGAGTGTTCTCAGTCGCTTTTACTTCTCCTCATTGTTAGATGATGTCTGGCCCAATCATGGCCCGACTCTCCACTTTAAACCTTGACCAATAGTGATGCATTTTCGCCCATATAATGCCTCGGAGAACCATCTTTGGATAGGCGAGTGATAGCTATTATTATAAGCAAACTCAATTAGTGGCAAATGCTCGTCCCATTACCTCAAAATCTAGCACACACGCCCGTAGCATATCCTCAAGCGTCGGGCTAGGTGCATTCGGTTTGTCCATCTGTCTGAGGGTTGAATGTTGTGCTCAAGTTAATATGCGTTCCAGACCTTTACGAAATGACGCAAAATCTAGAGTTTGTAAATTGTGCTCCTGCGTTCAAATGTGAATCTTTGGAACACCGTGTAATCTAACTATTTCTCGATATACAATTCGTCATAATCTTCGCGAGAGAAAGTAGCTTTCTTGGCGGGGAAGTGGGTTGATTTCGTCGGTCTATCAACTACTACCCAAATGGAATCATGCCTATGTGCAGTACGGGGTAAACTGCTATAAAATCCATGTTCCTTGCTTCCCATTTCCGAGGAGGTATGGCTATGTCACGAGTTAACACCTTTGGTTTTACGAATTGTTCCGCTTTTTACATTGGCGGTTAGGACATTGAGCTACAAATTCAACTATTTCTCTTTTCATGCTTGGCCACGGTAGTTTTCCTTGATATCGTGGTACATTTTTGTCACGCACAGGTGAAGAGAATAGCGGGCGTAATGTACCTCATTCATAATGCGGTGGCGGAGCCATGAAACATACGGAACACGGGCGGCCCTTACATCGCAGCCTTCATCCTCAATTGCTCCCGAAAATGCAGGCGCTTTCCCCTGCTGGTGCGGCTCGCCAAGGCTGGATCGAGTCAGGATCCTCGTATTGCCGTTCTTTACCTCCGCAACTAATGACGACACGGCGGTGTTCGAATTGCTCATTGTCCTCTGTTTTGTTACCGAATGGCTGAGAGTGGCTAATTGATGTATTCCTCTAACCAACTCAGCTATTGAGCAAATACGCCAAACTTCTCACTTCGATTTACGATCGAGAGCATACGCTACTACGTTGGCTTTTCAGGATGATACGAGAATATCCCGCGTCATAATCTTTCAATAACTCCAACCGGCAAACGGTTGTCTAAGTCAACTCCCTCACAGTGAAAGATATACGCAGGCTCTTATGATTTGTAGAAAATATCCACATAGACGCCATACAAGTAATGTCAATATTTTTAAGCGTGGATCCTTTGCCGACTAACTCAGTCGTGGGTAGGTAATCCTTTTCGTGTTTCCTCGGGCGCCAGGGAAGCATGCAAATCCTGCCACAGTGCTGCATCCACTTACCCAACCCAGCCACGATGCATCACAATACAACTGAATAACCTTACGCTGCCTTGATTAATGCTAACATAGAGCGGAGGTTAATCGTCTTTTAATTCTTGGAAGCTATGCTCACATACATCAATCTTGAAACTTTCTTGTTTTACGCGTCGGCTTAGTCGAGAGGTGCCGCTATGAGTGGAGAATCCCCTCAACAAATCTTTGGTAATATCGTAACTTGAAGCTAGGACTTAGACAGGTGAGTAGATCTAGGCATATTTTGGCCCTTCCATTTCTATGTGTCCTTTGTATGCTGACATCCGACACAATATGTCCCAAAAAGACCTGCGAGTTCGGCCCGAGAATTCCATTTGGAGAACTTAGCATATAATGACGGTCCCCCGAGTTTGGGCACTCTCAGTAGAAAGGCAGTGGTCATACCAGGAGCGAGAATACACCGAATATCATCAATAAATACAATAACGAATAGGTCCGGTATGGTCGAAGGTCTTTGTTCATCGGGTCCATAAATATTCTTTGAGACAGCCGTCAGCCCAAAAGGACATAACTAGGAATTCAAAGTGCTATATCGGGTCACGAGCGCGTTTTGGGAATGTATTTTTCATGAACTCGAACACGATGATATCCAGGCGTAAGTCAATCTTGGAGAAAGCTCTGGCCCCATGTGATCAAACAAATCATCTATTCTAGGAAATGGAAACTTATTCTTGAGCGTAACCTTGTTCAGCTGCGGTAATCTATACACATACGGGCGAGCCATCCTTCTTTCTCTCACAAATAGAGGCGGCACACCACGGTGAAGTACCGGCTGATAAACCCTTATCCTAACGAATCCTTCAAGCGCTCCTTTAATTCTTTGAGTTACGCAGGAGCCATATGGTACGGAGGAATTGATATGGGGTGAGTGCACATTGTGATCGATTGCCAAAATATATTTCCCTTTACGGGGGAATACGGGTAACTCGTGCAAAAATACATCGGGAATTCATTCTGCCGGAACTGACTAGTGTCGGGAGACTCTACTAAACATCCTAAACCACGGCTAAGTGGTAAATACATCCCTTAGCTATTAACCCTCACTGAGAGCGTGGGAAATAAAGCTACCTTTTGGCGTAGATTTGTGCTGCCTTTCCACTCTAGCATTGTGTCCCTGGAAGTGGAATCGGATTGTCTTTGTCCAGCATTCTATGTTGGCATAGCGGGCACTAACCAATCCATACCCACAATGGTCGAAATCAATCATTTAGTTCTAACAGATCTGTAGTTTGACGATCGGCAACCTCTACGGTACACCCGATAAGTGCACAGCTATAATAGAGTCGCAGAGCGGGTGTGGATGCGAGAAGGGCTGCGTAATAGTACAGTGCAACACTAAACTTTGGAGCCACAAATGGGGTAACATAGTACAAAGTGGACCACTGGATCGATGGGAGTACACTAGCGGGGCATGAGCAAATAGTCAACATATCTGTTACCACATGTTGGGAGACACCTTTGAGTCTGTCTCCCTTATGTGTCGCAAATTACGGCTTGAGCAGAATTTTTGAACTAGAAAGGCTCTTGATCTACCTCGTCCTCTACTGCCCGAACACACCGAGGCCTACGCCACTGCTAGTCTGCTAGAGCTCGTGGCCTGCGGATCCCTGTCTTGACTATCTCGACTCTCTTGCCCTGGTCGGACAATCTCTCATCTGTGCCCCTCACGCCCATATATAACATCACGAGGAGCCATATCTACAAGCTGTGCAGAAAATGCAAAGCTTAGCCAGGGGTGGGAGGTGCTCAGTCTGCTTTCTGTCTACCCTCCTCTCTTGCGGTGAATCTACCGTTCGAGCGCCACCGGAATCGGCACCCTCGATGAACAAATCTACCCCTCTACTATTGTGGTGGAGGTTGGGATTACAGGGGTACGTGACAATCGGGGCACAGGGTCCTCTCTAAACCTCCTACGTATTTCATGCGGTCTATCCTGTGGCGTTTGCTCACGATTTGTCGTCTACTATCTTGTTGCCATTGTCTAAGGCCCTCAATAGGCAGGCAGGCACATTACTCGGGCAATGTCCATATATCCATAATGTAGCCGTCATGCATGACTCAATGTATTACGGGTTCGGACCAATATGTAGGTGGACTCACGGACGGCATGGTATACAAAAGGCGGGGCATAGCGGGCTGGGAGTCAAGGCGCAAGGCATATTCTCGTCGCTCCTGCGCCCCACTGCTCCAAGTGCAAGAGCGTCCATCCGGGCTGCCGGATCTCCCGTGGAAAATAAAGGTCCCGGGAAGGCCTCAGTAGGCTGGACCGGAGTCGGGCAACATCTCTCCTCAGGACCTTTCGACTCTCGTACCATAATACAGTATGTCTCTGGTCAATCTTGCCATCTCAGCGGTGCAGCAGGGTCACATGCATGACTCGGAAAATCCTCTGCATCGATCTAGGAAATGCAGGGGTCCTCTACTGATCATTTTGTGAGCTGTGGGGGACAATGCCAAAAATTTCCTGACCCTCGAGCGCCGGATCTACTGATGGGTCTCTTTGCTACGGGTGGCACTCGCGGCAGCAGTGGCCATCATTTGTGCCAACATAACAAGTGCACTACGAACTTCTTGGTCGGATGGTGTAGGTACGGGAGCTATCGGAGGCGGTGTCGCAACGACTCTGGTGAGAGGGGGTAGCTGAAGGGCGTATTGATGCCTCTATATGTCGCCCTGAATCGAGGTGACTCTTAATGAAAGTAGGCATCTGGCGGTGCCTTCTCCTGGCTGTTGTATCCAACCTTTTACTGTGGGAGGGTGTCATTACAGTGCCATTTTTTATGCAGCCCAGACAAGAATATGATAAGTTTTAGGGACTCAACCCTATCTTCATGTAGCTCTATAGCAGGCGAATGAGAAGAAGCATTAACATTCTATCTGTGCCTTGCAGCCTCTTGCCTATAGTATGTGGTGCACAGCATCCATAGACAAGACTCTACTTAGCACGGCATGCCACGAGACTCCACAGGACACGAGCACGCTCACGTGCCAAGTTTGTCACGCCCCCGCCTTGGGGTATGGCGGCACCTAGTGCCCTACTAGGACTGGTTTGCTAAACTGCGAGCCTAAAAGCACATCGGTGCACAGGCGGCTCTATCTCAGATTCACAGGGATCCGCGGGCTATAACGGCTGTGTCGGCCTCCGGCCTTGGGCCTATAGCCACACGATTACCGTAACATCGGCTAACTTGAGATCCTACTCTTATAGAAACCTATGCGGGCCAAACAAGGCCACCACATCTTTGTCTAGTTATCTCTAACTCAACACAATGAATGCGTACATTTACGTGGCGCGAGGTCACCACTACTATCGAGAATACGACCTCACCGGCCAACACAATCAACAACACTAAACAGCTAAACAAACACACGGCCCCACACGATCGACACCAACTAACCACGGGAGATATAGAACTCTAAGCTGGGGCGGGACCAGAGCACACCCATGCTTGTACGACAAAGAAAAGGAAATAGAACTCCCTAGCGTAGCTCCGGATGGCGGGGAGGCGGTGACTCAATAGTGCAGCTAGAATCACGAGGGTCGGCTCCTCATCTATGAGTACCCTACGGCAAATGTCTGGCCGCCCAAACGGGCGTCGGTACCCGCAGTACCGAGTATGCAAAGCAAGCAGTTATAAACCACATGCTTTGGAAACTCAGGAAGGGTAAAAGATATACGAAGCGAGATAGAGATCTCAACGCGGAGGCTACGTGCGAGAATGGCGGAGTATACACATCGACGTGGCGACCTGCTGTCTATTAGGCAATATACCCCTGAAACTTATCTGGAACACTTCATCCTCAGTTTTACGAGAAAATCGGCGCTTTCCCTTAAGATTACGTCGCCCAAGATGGATCGGAGTCGGGATCCTCATATTACTTGGATTCTTTTACCTCCACAACTAATGACTGACACGGCGGTGTTAGAATTACCGCTATGTTGTCCTCTATTTCTGTTACTCGAACGGCTAGGCTGGCTAATTGATGTATTCCTCGACCAACTTCCAGCTGCCAGTTTGCAAATACGCCAAACTTCTCATCGATTTACGATTGAGAGCATACGCTACTATGTTGGATTTCCGGATGATACGGAATATCCACGTCATAATCTTTCAATAACTCCAACCGGCGACGCTCTCGCAAATTCAACTCCCTCGAGTGAAGATATACACATGAGGCTCTTATGATTTGTGAAAATATCCCATGGGTATGCATACAAGTAATGTATCCATATTTTTAAGGCGTGGATCATGCGGCCTTTAACTCAATTCGTGGGTAGAGGTAATCCTTTTCGTGTTTCCTCAGTGTCTGGAAGCATACGCAATCACCTACCGTCTTTGCATCAACACAACCCAACCCAATACATGTGCGTCACGATACAGAATAACCTTTTGTACCTTAGGTAATGCTAACCTTTGGAGCGGAGGTTATCGTCTTTTAATTCTTGGAAGACTCTGCTCACAGAGCATCACGTCCCTTTGAAACTTTACTTTTTTAACGTCGGCTTAGTCAGAATTGCCGCTATAGTGGAGAATCCTCAACAAATCTTTGGTAATATCCAGCAAACCCCGGAGCTGCGACCCCCATTCAGTGGTAGGTCTAGGCCGTGTTTTGGTACTTCCATTTTACGCGTGTCCCAGCACAGTATGCCAACATCCGACAAAATATGTCCCAAAAATGCTACTAAGTCTAGCCAGAATTCATTTGGAGAACTTAGCATATAACGACGGTCCACGAGAGTCTAGACCAGTCGGTAAATGAGCTGGTGAATTAGCCTCGGAGCGAAATACACCCGAGAATATCATCAATAAATACTATCACAACAGGTCAGTATGGTGCGAGAAGATGCTATTCATCGGGTCCATAAATATTCTTTGGGGCATTCGTCAACTTAAAAGGACATAACTAGGAATTCAAAGTGTACATCTTCGGTCTTGAGCCATTTTGGGAATGCCTTTCCACGAGCCCTGAACGATGATATGCAGGACCGTAAGTCAATCTTGGAGAAATATACGGCCCCCCATGCTGATCAAACAAATCATCTATTAGAGACGGATACTTTATTCTTGGTAGCAACCTTGTTGGTATAGGTAATCTATACACATGCGGGCGAGCCATCCTTTTTTCTTACAAATAGAAGTGGCGCACCCCACGGTGAGTACTCGGCACGATAAAGCCCTTATCTAACCAGATCCTTCAAGCGCTCCTTTAATTCTCCCGAGTTGTTACCCGAGCCATACGATAAAGAGGATTGATATGGGCTGAGTGCACTAGTAGCAAGTCGATTGAAAAATCTATTTCCTTTACGGGGAATACTAGGTAGCTCGTACGGAAATACATCGAAATTCATTCCCCACCGAGCAGGCAGGATATTGGAATCTGAACTATGCTGAACCACGACTAGGTGGTAAATACATCCCTTAGCTATTAACTTCCTCACACGAAGGTAGGAAATAAACCTACCTTTTTAGCGTAGTTGTCTTTGCCTTTCCACTCTCGCATTGTCTCCTGGAAAGTGGAATCGGACGTGGTTCAACATTCTATGTTGGCATAGCACGACACTAACCAATCCATACCCATAATGGCATCGAAATCAATCATTTCTAGTTCTACCGGATCTACGTAGTCGGCGATCAACAACCTCTGGTACACCCTCGATAGAATTACATGGCTATAATAGGAGTCACTTGAAAGCGGGTGTGGATGCGAAGGGGCTGTTTGTAATAATTACGAACAACACTAAACTTTTGAGCCACAAGTGGGGTAAAGTAGGACAAAGTGGACCCTAGATCGTCGGTACACTAGCGGGGCATGACGAATAGTCATCATACTTGTTACCACATCACAGACGCCTTTGAGTCCTGTCTCCTGGTAATGCATAGGTACGGCAGGCCGTACCTAAACTAGAAGGCTCTTGATCTACCGGCCTCTACTGCTTGAACTGAGGAGCCTACGCCACCGAGGGGGTGCGCTTGGGCCTCGTAGCCTGTGGATCCACAATCACGACTATCTTGACTCTCTTGCCCCCACATGGGAAAATCGTCATCCTGTGCCCCTCACACGCATATATAACATCCCGAGGAGCCATATCTACAAGCTCACGGTGTGAGGTCGGCTACAATTAGGGGCGGGGGAGTGGGGGTGTGAATCTACTCGGCTCTACCTCCTCTGTTGTCTTTGAATCTACCGTTCGAGAACTTCCACGGACTCATTGCCCTCAACGAACAAATCTACCCCTCTGTTGTTGTGGAGAAGGTGGGGGTCTAGGGGGTCTGTCGACAATCGAGCTGGGTCACGAACCTCCTCATGTTCATCGATCTATCCTGCTGACCCCTTTTGCTCTTGATTTCTCTGTCTCTTGTCTTTTGTTGCCCATTTGTCTAAGGCCCTCGATAGTGCGGGCAGGCACGTACTTTTGGGCAATGTCCATATCTTCTAGTAATTTAAAAGTAGTATGCATGCCTCAATGTAAATGCGGGTTGAGACCCATAATAAACATGTGGACTCACGGACGGCATAGTGTCCCAAAGTTTGGAGCATAAGCGGGCTGAGTCAAGCGCCAAGAACGCATACTCTGTCACGCTCCTCTTGCTCCAGTGCAAGAAGCGTCCATCAGGAGCCTCTTGGATCTCCAGGTGGCAAATAATGGTCCCGGGAAGGCCTCTGAAGGCTGGTTGGAGTGGAGGAGCAACATCTCTCCCTCCAGACCTTTCCCAACTCTCGTACCATGCCACTGCCCTGCCATGGCGAAATGGTTGCCATCAATGGTCTTATGGGGTCACATGCACGACGCCCAAAAATCCCTCACATAGTCCCAGGAATTCCTGGGGTCATCTACGATCGACCGTGAGCGTGGGGACCCAATGCCAAAATTCCTTGACCCTCGGCCGGATCACGATGGCTCTACGCCTCTGGTGACGTGGCCTGGCGTAGTGGCCATCATTTGTGCCAACATAGCTCGCTGCCTTGGGCACCACGGTCGGATGGTGTAGGTGCAGGAGGAGCCATGGGAGGTGGTGTCGTGCTTAAACGGCTCCTGGTGAGAGGGGGCTGGCGAGAGGGTTTGTGATGATGCCTCTATCGCCCCCAGGTCCCGGGCGACTGCGAATGGCTGAGGCATCTAGCCGGGTACCTTCTCCTGGCTGCTTGTATCAACCTTCTACACAGCCAGCGGAGTGTCCATTTGGTATAATTTTTTATCTATAGACAAAGAATATGATAAGTTTTAGGGACTCCAACCCTATCTTGTGCAGCTCTATAGCAGAGCAAGAAGAAAGAGTAGTATCCTATCATGCCTTGAAGCCTCACATATAGTATGTGGTGCACAACCGTCCATAGACAAGACTCTGCCCAGCACGGCTTGCGGACTCCCTAGGACACGACACGCTCTGAAACCAAGTTTTTCACGCCCCGCAGGGGTATGGCGGCACCTAGTGCCCTGCTGGGGCTAGGAGCGCCCAAACTATTGAGCCTAAGAACATGCGGGTGCTGAGTTTGTCTCTATCTCGAATTCTAAGTTAACGGGCTATATAACATTTTTGTAAATATAGCCTCAGACGGCCCAGGCCTATAGCCACCACAATGCAGCCAATATCAGGCCCCAAGCAGGAATCCTACTCTTATAGGGGAAACCTATGCCCGGGCCGACAAGGCCACCATGGCACAATCTAGTTATCTCTAGCCAACACAATGAATGCGTACATTTGCATTGACCAGGCAGGGTCACATTCTTATCGAGGAATACGGCTCACACGGCCAACACAATCCAACAACTCTAAACGGCTAAACAAATGCACGGCCCCACACAGCGGCACAACTAACCACAAGAGATATATATACACAATCGCAAGCCTCTATGAATACTCATAAAACATTGGAGACGGGGCAGAGCCTACCCATATTGTACGACAAAAGAAAAGAAATAGACCTCTAGCTATCTAGCCTCAGGATGACAGGAGGCGTGACTCAACAATTTGTTGGAATCACGAGAATCGGCTCCTCGCTATGAGTACTGAAGAAATGCGGTGCCCCGACGGGCGTCGGTACCACTAGTACGGAGTATGCAAAAGCTGGCCCAGTCATAAACATCATAACTAGAATCTCTGAATAGTAGAAAATATGCAGGCGATAGAATCGAAGCAGACTTTTACATGCGAGAATGGCGGGGAGCATACCAATCGACATGGAGATCTTGTCTATTAGCTAATATATAAAATATATATACATATATATAGCAAGAAAAGGACCAATACCCATTACATGGCGGAAGGTGCCAGCGATCAAACAATCTATATACCCCTACCCGGGTCAAAACCATCCAGTAAATCCTCCACTCGTCTACTAACCTAAGGCACCTCTACCGGCCCACACTGGGTCTCGGCTTTCGGGCTATAACCGATATAAATAAGCTGTATTTGAGCCGGGAGGACTCATGCGCATGGCCTTAAATTATGCTTGTGTCTCTATCATGTCATTCCACACAGGCGCAAGCGCACAACGGGAGTAGGCGCCCCACTGCCATCTTTGATATTTTGTTCTGAACACTTCATCCCATCTTCGTCCCTACTGCGGACGGCATGCCACTCCTTGGGTAGCGTATACCCACCAGCGGTAGGTCGATACGATTACCAACCCCGGGCGGTGAGAGGACGCTCAAAGGTGCCCTCATAACACAAAAAGTCTCAACAATCAACTAATCACATATAGCAAGCATGTTTGAGCTGAAAATACTATACGTATTCTAATTTCTCATTACGTATTCTTTTACGTGTTATCTTAATTCTCGTCTTGATTTTATTGCATACAGGATATTATCGTTGTGCAGCTATACGTATGCAAATATCATCGGCGTCGACTATCTTGTATACAGGATATTATAAGCTATACGATATTGCTTTACTACTTTTTATTCCGAACATATCTCATAATATTATAAAAATGCTTGCTAAACAGAAAACACCTTGCTAAACTCATATGGGACTCAGTTCTTGACTTATGAATCCTTTCTTCTATATAACACGCTATCTCTTTGTCTTGGATTACTAACTTGCTGAAGGTGGCTTTGTACCTTCGGCGAATTTTCCGACTAACGAGGCGGCTGGCTGTACTTGACTATTTCTCCAAGCTGCATTTACATATATATCAATTAGAACTAAATACACTAATATTCTAGAAAAGCATCACTTTTGATATATATAGCCCAAAGTTAGGCTTATCAAGAAAAGCGATTGAAAACTAGCTATTTCTCGAAAGTCTAGAAGGGAAACTCTCACTTTAAGGCTAGGAGTACATTGACACTAATTTGGAGCAATTCCGCTTACCTTAGCTCGGTAGCACGATGATTTGCAGAAGCCGAATTTCACGAAACTAAATCCGTAGGAGATGTACTCTTATTTTACTAATACCTCCGTATCAAAGTTCATGAGTCGAGTTGGATACGTTTGAGCGTATTGGGAGGCGGGGCTATAAGAAAACTCATTCTCCTGTTGTTCTCTCTCAACTTTTCTAGAAAATTATGATAAATATATCTTTATAAACCGAAGTTGGAGGCTTTTATACTTGAGTGCCACGGACAGGGCCAATATGTCACGGAGCCAGCGTGGAGGTCCTCCCTCAGTGACACGTTGCCATCGCGGAGGGCTACGCCTGCTCCTTAAAAGCGATGGTTGACAGTTTCTTATCAGATCTTTCCCAGAGACCTTTCCTAGCATGTATGACATTCAAACTCCCAGCAACGTGAATAGACATCTCTCGATTTTGAGAATTTTACGAGGTGTAACAACAAGGTAAATAAACGGACATTCAAACATGTATGAAATTTATAAATTATCTTAAGAGTAGGATGTCATGCTCGTATGTAAATCCCTTAATAACATATCATACGACTCAAGTTTTGCAAACATTCGTAACATCACACTTAATCATAATCATAATAGAAGAGTTTACTTTACATGACTTGAGACCAAACTATACATAATCATAACATGCATAAATCATGAGAACGGTCTGAGATTCTCTTAATCGACATACCCGTATGAGCACACATGCAGCGGAGCTTGTAACCCTAGTCGGGAGGGTGTTCGTACCTGTCCAAGGGTAGAGACATTAGAAAGTGTGATATCACATGAAAAGGGCCATTGGGCTAGGGACTAACATAAAGGGCCCGACATACCTATGGTGGCACTTAGTTATGAGATCGGGGCTTAACTTTGAGCCTTGAACCTACTCGGCATTCGATACTACTCCCAAAACATATATATAGTGCTCATAATAATACATACATGAGTTCATGGGCTAGTTAAATCATGATAATCATCGACATGCTTGAACATATATAAACTAGCCATGACATGAGGCAGGTGAGTCGGCCCAAAAGATAATTCATAGAATAATAAGGTGTTATACTTGTAGATCATGTACATAGCTTGAATTTCATAAAATCATAATGGGTAGTAAAAACATAAATTCATAATTTAAAACATAATTCATGTTGGGCTTGTAAAGAACATCAATGAGAAAATAGCTCATAATTTGATTCATCATGGGGCATGCATAATTAAGCTTAATTTATTATAAAATAAAAATAAACATTATTATAATAAATTTGAAACTCAAAAGATGATCGAAATCCATAGATTATGATAATATTTCAAAATCATAAAACCCACCATTTAAATCATTAGTATCTATATAAT
Source organism: Datura stramonium (assembly GCA_018107945.1). Lineage (NCBI taxonomy): Eukaryota > Viridiplantae > Streptophyta > Magnoliopsida > Solanales > Solanaceae > Datura > Datura stramonium. The sequence goes on from JACEIK010003202.1 coordinate 152,870, forward strand.
CAAATACCAAAACCCCTTGAGTTTTTGATAAATTGTAAGTAAAATCATAGAGTAGGAGCATGGGTGTGGAAGAATTCACCCATTGAGGACCTTACATACCTGGAAACACTTGATTCTTAATCTCCTTAAGAAATCCCAAGATGGAATTTAGAGAAATTGGGGAAGAACAACTTGAATCACCTTATAGACTTCTCTCTATACTCTTGCATGCATGAATGAGGCTTAACATGGACTACCCTTAAAGGCCTATTGGACCTTAAAACGACATAGTTTGGGGTTAGGAATTTAGGAATTCTGAAAACACCCTTACTAAACGTAGAAATTTGGTTGCAGTCCCACGAGGGACCTCACGAGTCATTGCCCAGGAGGGCACGACTCGTGGCACAGATTCTTGATGTCTCTTGCCCAAACAAGCTCACGGGACCCCATGAATCGTGGTGGATGACCAAGACTCATGGTCACACCTGCTCCCTACTTCCACAAGTCCTGGCCATCGTTCCATCCTTCACCCGCAGGTGACCTCACGAGTCGTGAGGTCGACCTGACTTCGTGGTCACCCGTGGCCTCCCAAAGCTCTGCCAAGCCCAACCTAAGAATGAGTCACTTCACGACTTGGCCAGAATTCCCACCTAACAAGCCACCTCACAAATCGTCCTTGTGACACAGTGCGAATTTCCAGGTTTTCAGTTTTGACTCCGGGTATGATCCTTGGATTCCCAGAGATATAACAATATCTCCCCCTTGGGAACATTCGTCCTCTAATGTTAGAAACATGCATAAAACTCATAAACAAGCAATCATCATATGCAATTACTGATCATTTAAAGGCTGGCCAGTGGATTGCCCTTACTCAGAAGAGAACTACATATACGAACGGGAGTCGGACATCACATACATTTACCACCTCATAAAACAAACTTGTACACATGAACGGAAAATGAAAACTAATTAAGAGGTTTAGGGATAAAACTAATATCTCAAGTGGGGCGAGCCGGTGAGAGAATAGGTGTGGGTATCTATCCATCATATCCGCTTCGGCTTCCCACGTAGCTCCTTCAACATGTTCGATTTCTCCATAATACTTTGCTTGAAAATTTACTTCTTTGTTCCTTAGCCTCGAACTTTGACGATCCAAGATTTCCCTTTGGAATTTCTTCATAGTTGAGGCTATCCTTTACGACAACGCGGTCACGGGACTACTAAAGTGTTGGATCACCCAAAGAACTTTTTAAGAAGCGACACATATGAAACATAGGATGCACGAAGATAACTCTAATGCCAAATTCAAACTCATCAGCTACCTTACCAACTCTTCTCATAACTTGCTAAGGACAAACATATCGGGAACTGAGTTTCCTTTCTTTCAAAACCGCATGACTTCCCTTCATGGGAGATACCCTTGGAAACACCTAATTCGTCCACATCAAACTTCAAATCTCTTCTCCTCACGTTAGCATATGATTTCGATGGCTCACGAGCGGTCTCGGCTGTCCCTTATCAAGCTGAACTACCATGGCCTCATGAGCCAAGATCGGAGTCCTATCATGGGCGCCTTACCAACTTCAAACCATCAATGGACGATCTACATCTTCGCCCGTAAGAGCCTCGAATTGCTGTATCATTTGGATGTTTGGAGTGATAAGCGTTATTATAAACAAACTCGATCAAGGGAAAATGATCATTCAAACTACCTTTAAAATCCATAACACATTCCCTTAACATATCCTCGAGGGTCTAAATTGTTCGTTCTCGCGAGTCGTCTGGTTTGCCGGATGGAAGGCGTGTTGAGATTAACTTGAGTCCTAAGTCCCCTTTGAAAAGAATGGAATTGGGAGGTAAGCGGGTACCACGGTCTGAAATAGATAAGGGCACTCCAGCAGTGGAACCGACTCCCAAATACACAATTTAGCATAATCATTCACTGAATTCATGGTCTTGACCGTAAGTGTGCGACCTTGGTCAACCCATCGACCACCACCCAAATGGAATCTTAGTGTCTTCGAGTGACCGGCGCAAGAGCACATTATAAATTCTTTTATCTCTTCTCAGTTCCAAGTAGGAATGCTAATATCCCCGAGCTACACCTCCCGGTCTCCCGATGCTCAACTTTCACTTGGCGACGGTTTGGACATTTTGGCTACGAACTCTGCAATATCCTTCTTCATACCATCCCACCAATAGATTTTCTCGCAAGTCCCAATATATCTTCGTGGATCCCGTATGGATAGAATATCTAGTACCATTTCCTGAGCATATATTGAACTCTCAAATCATCAGCGTCAGGACACATGGGTGACCTTGGTATCGTGGCCACACCATCTCCCCCTTGGGAGAAAACCTCCACCTCTTAACTATGCAACGTTTCTTTGACTTCCTGTCAGTTCTCATCTTACTTAGATTTGACATCAACCACCAAGGACAAATTTTAGCCATTACGCACAACAACGTCTCCATCGGTCAGAGTTGATAAATCTAACTCCCAATCTTGCAAGCCGGTGGACATCCTTCACCAAATCCTTCTTTCCCTCCTCCACATAGGACACACTCTCCAATGGAGAGCCTACTAAGTGCATCCACCACCACATTAGCCTTTCCAGGTGGTAAATAACACTCATATCATAGTCTAATAACTCAAAAACCTCGCCCCCTTAGAAGATTGAGATCATACGTGTGAACACATATTGTAAGCTCTTTTGATTTGTAAATACATCCATGTGGACCCCATACAAGTAATGCCGCCATATCCTCAATGCAAACACCACTACAGCCAACTCAAGATCATGGGTCGGGTAATTCTTTTCGTGAACTTTCGGTTGTCGAGGCATATGCTATTACTTTTCCATCTTTGCATCGACACACATCCTAGTCCGACTCTCGAAGCATACAATATAAAACAAATCCATCTATACCCTCGAGGTAAAGTTAACCTTTGGTCTTGAGTGAGTCGGGTCTTCAATTCTGAAGCTTTCCTCACATGCCTCAGACCATTGGAACTTTACCTTCTTCGACTAAACTTGGTCAGGTGTTGCAATAGATGAGAAACCCTCGACAAATCTCTGGTAGTAACTGCTAGGCCCAGAAACTCCGAATTTATGAAGGATTCACCGGTTTAAGGCCAATTCTTCACCGCCTCGATTATCCGGGAATCTACCTTAATGCCCTCACCAGAAACCACATGGCCTAGAAATGCCAAGGTCAGCCAAAACCTCATATTGCTAAACATATAGCGAAGATCCTTGAGGACATGAAGAACTATACACAAGTGAGCAACATGCTCCTCTCGCTCCGAGTACATAAAAAATTTCATCGATTAACACGATTACGAGCATGTCCAAATACTACTTGGTACCACATGGATCATGTCCATAAAATTAGCGGGAGCATTGGTTAGTCAAATGCCATAACTACAAAATCATAATGGCCATCACCCAGGGTCTAAAAGTTTGTCTTTGGGATATCACTCTCTGAACTACGGCGTGGTATACGGACACAGATCTATTTTCTCAAACACCTAGCACCACGGAGTTGGTCAAATAAATCATCAATCTGGGAAAGGGAGTACTGTTCTTGACAATGGACTTATTCAACTGAGATAATCAATACACATTCAAGGGATCCATCCTTATTTCGAACAAAGAAACTGGGGTGCACCCATGGAGACATGCTCGGTCTAATAAAACCTTATCCAACAAGTCCTTCAAATGTTCTTTTAACTCTTTTAGCTCATTTGGAGCCATCTATTAGGAGGAAAGGAGATGAGGCTGCGTATTAGGCAATAGATCAATACGAAATCCAATTTCCCTCTCAGAACACACAGGAAATCATCGAGGAAAACATCAGGATACTCATACCAGGCTGACTAAATGGTCAGGGGTCTCACATTCTACATCCTTAACCTAACTAGGTGGTACATCTTGACCCTTAGAGATCATTTTCTGGCTTGAGGTAAAGAATAAGAGACCTACGAGTGTAGCGGAACTACCCTCCATTCTAAGGCTGGTTCACCCAGGAAAGCAAAACTCCACGCTTGGGCTCTACGGTTAGCGAAGCATAACATGCAAACCAACCAATCCATGCCCAGAATAATATCAAAAATCCAATCATAGCTAATTCTACTAAATACTGCAGGAGGTGACCTTATGCAATACGTAATGGAAACTCCCCATGTACTAAGCCTTGCTAAAACTAAATCACCTGACCGGAGTAGACACAGAGAATGGTTCTAACAAAATTTCAAGACTAACTCCAAAGCTACTAGCAATGTAAGGCATCACAAAAGACAATGTAGCTCTGGATATAAAAAAGCATAGCGTCGATGTGAACTTCATAACTTACCCATGACCACATATGGCGACGCCTCCTGCTCCTAGCGAGGCACTAGGGCGTAAAACCTATTTTGGCGTTGACCACCTGCTGAACTAGTGAAAGCACCCTGCGAGGGGAGTCGTCAGCTGTGGAGCGGTAGAAGCGTGCATGGCAATCTCTGAATCTGTGTCTAGGCTTGCCACACTGAAACAAGCATCCGCACCGACTAGGAACATCCCGAGATGATTCTTTCACACTTCGCACAAACTAGAAAAGTGCGCTCCATTTTTGCATGCTACCATGATCCCTCGAGCTTGTAGCCCGCTCCAATGGTCTCCCCAGACCTAAATGGCGTGTTGGCCGATGATGGAGGCGAAGAAATGGTTGTCTTCAGGTCTACTTGACGTGGTCCAACCCCTGACCTATGAAAAACCTCATAGTTGTCGGTCCTGGCCCTCTTGCCTCTGTACGCCTCTATAGAACGACTCCATGCATTTAGCATGCAATCTGATATGGGGAAAATCAATGTCCGATGAAGCATGACGTCAGGCAATTCTTTTCAAGTAATGCGCTTACTCCATTGCAAAAAATGGCTCACAGGAGCCCGACGTCTGCTACTAACTCGGGAGCATATTTAGATAGCCGAGTGAACTCCAATGCATATTCCATGACGACATGTGCCACTTGATTAACAAACTCGACGCCTTGTGCTCCCACATCTCCCGAGGGAAGAATCGATCCATGAATGGGGTGTGAAACTCATCCTAACCCTCACAAGACTGCACCGCCACGGATGACATCCCTCCATTGCTTAAAACATATATGTACTACCCTTTTAGCTAGTAGGAGTTCAAGTCAATGCATTCCCGTTCTTCACCCCATAACTTGGGTGATGTTGAGATCTCCTCCATAAAATCGTGTGGATCCTCGTCCACCTTTGACCCCCAATTCTGAAGGGCTCATCCTCAGAAATCCCTAACCCTAGATGCCACTACATTCCCATTCTAAGGAAAATGCGTCAACGTCGATTACGGACCTCGGCGGTCGTAACATGCTTGTCATCTAGCTAAACTCGACATGAGTGGCTAGCTCAGTATGTGCTCCTCATGAACGGGTGGAGCGGGTGATACTCACCATCATGGGCACCCTCATGATCATTTCCATTCCATTTCTCACGGCATTTACGGTGGGCATGATTATGGCGAATAGCACGAATAAGAGGAGTAAGGGCGTTCATCGCCTGACATAGATCATGAAAGAAAGAAACATTTCCTAGACGTCTAGTAGCCTCTTCGTCATAAGTGTGGCGCGCCAACACCATGAAAAGACTCTATGCAATGCATCTTCCAGAATCCCTAGGACCCATAAACCTGGCACGGATACCAAGTTTGTCACGTCCCCGAGCGTACACTCGGATCATAGACACGGGACAAGGGGCCGAGACCAGAAGTCGACCCATGGCATAAGCATACATCTAATTCAATTAGATGAGCATAAAATTAACATAAGAAACCGTAATCATAACATATCATAAAAAGGGAAAACCAATGCAACGATACAATACGTCGAAAGACAGCGTATAGTCGATAAGCATCTAAACATGAAAGACGGATTGATGGGACAACTCCCAACTAATCCAATATCAAGCTTGAAGAAATAACATAGAGTGTGAACATTTAACCCTGGGAACATGAGGACTCACCAAGTGCGGCGAGAAAATGCGAATCTATCTCTTGGTGGGGATGAGCACCGGGAATCGAGACTGTATCATGAGACGATACAACATAGTAAGTATGTAGTCATGCATTGGAATGCACATAGTATGCAAGGTAAATAAAACGGACATTTAATACATGTACGAAATTTATCAATGATCATAAGAATAGGATGTCATGCTTGTGTCGTAATCATAATAACATATCATACGACTCAAGGTTTGCAAAAACATTCGTAACATCACATAATCATAATAATAAGTAAAGCGACGAACATGACTTGAGACAACATACATAATCATAACATGCATAAATCATGAGGAGCGATTGGGAGATTCTCTTTACCGACAAACCCCATATGAGCATACATGCATCCCGACTTGTAACCACACAGTCGGGAGGTGTTCGTACCTTGCCAAGGTTAGAACCATGAGTGCGATATCACCATGAAAAGGGACATTGGGCTATGGACTAACATGAAAGTCGTGAACATACCTATGGTGGCACGTAGTTCATGAGATCAGGGGCTAACCTAAGCCCTTTTGCATAATTCATAATAATACATACTTATAGATCGGTACATAGCTTGAATTTCATACAAAATCATAATGGGTAGTAAAAAAATAAATTCATAATTTAAAACATAATTCATGTTGGGCTCGTAAAGAACATCAATGAGAAAAATAGGCGGCAGTTCGATTCATCATAGGGCATGCATAATTAAGCTTAATTGCTTAGAAAATAAAAATCAACATTACAAAGTTAATATAACAAATGATTCAAAAACAAAAAAAAACTAATATAATTAAAAATATTATTAATATTTCAAAATCAAAAAACCCACCATTTAAATCATTAGTATTTATATAATCAAATACAAAAATCCCATGAGTTTTTGATAAATTGTAAAATAAAATCATAGAATAGGAGCATGGGTGTGGAAGAATTCACCATTTATGACCTACATACCTGGAAACACTTGATACTTAATCTCCCTTGAGAAAGCCCAAGGTGGAATTTAGAGAAATTGGGGAAGAACACCTTGAATCACCTTCTAATCTCGTCTCTATACTCTTGCATGCATGAATGAGGCTTAACATGGACTACTCCCCCTTAAAGACCCTGGACCTTAAAAACGACATAGTTTAGGCCTTAAAATTTAGGAATTATGAAAACACCCTTACTAAAATGCAGAAATATCTAGTTGCCGGTCCCGAGGGACCTCTGATCATTGCCGGGGGGCATGACTCGGGGCCTTAATCCGTGATTTCTACTATTTAAACAAAGCTTAGGGGACCCCACAAATCATGTCTCACCGACTCGTGATCGCCACAGTGGTCCCTCTTACCTCATGTCCCTGGACATGCATTCCATCCTCGCCACGGGTGACCTCACAAAGTTGTGAGGTCGACCACGGCTCGTGATCACCATGTGACCTCCAAAAAATCTTCCAAGCCCATCTAACACGAGTCCGCTTCGACTCATGGTCTCACCTAACGAGCCACCTCACGAGCCGTTTTTGTGACTGAGTAAATTTCTAGTTTTCTTATTTTGACTCCGGGTCGTCTTTGGGTTCTAGGCATATAAAATTTCTTCTCTAAAAATGAATAAAAATACCCAGTCAAAGGTCTCCCCTTTACAAAAGAACCAAACCCATAAGAAAAATGTGAAGGGTGGATGAGGTATGCTATTTAAAAAAAATAAAATATTTTATTTTTTTTGTGTTTGGTTGGTTAAAATTTTGGGAGATATTCCCTCACCCCACACTTAAAGTCATGCTCTATCCTCAAAGTATCTACACAATAAAAATCGCCCATAGGTGAGAAATACTCCTGAGGCCTCTAAAACAGCTAGTAGTATGTCTCTTTGATTCATAGGTCGCACAACCCCACACTTAAGCTTAAGACGTGCTCCCTTAGCTTTGATTTCGGGAACTCGAGACTTTCCATTCTCCGCACACAAACGAAAAACAAAAGTGACACTATATAGAAAATAGGAAAAACTAAACTATTACAAATTGGGTTGCCTCCCAACAAGTGCACGATTTAATATTGTGGCACAACGCCATCAAATTTCACCCTAATTTCTTTTCGATTTTACGTTATGCTCGGGCGGTGGTGTAAACTTGAAGGCACCAAGTAATAAATCACATCTTTCTGGCCCTTAAATGAGGATGTATTTTTGTCTCTTTTGCATAATGATTTTAGAATATGAAATTGTTCCTCATGTACACATCTCTATAGGCTTGGAGAGGCTCTATTTCTAGATTGGCAACCAAACACAATATAGTTTTTAGAATGAGGACCAATCGCCCTAACTTGAAGATTGAATTATGATTGACATCCTCACTTTATCCACCTCCTCAACACTAACATCAACCAAAAAAGAATAGTCCAATGGTGGGGATTCTTCTTCCTATTCCATGCTTTGGCTAGTATCTACAATACTTTGTGGTTGGTCCTTAGACACCTCAAGTTTTTCATTCAAAAGAGCCTACAAGTCATTGATACTTAAGACAAATTGGTGAATCTCTTGTACGAGTTTCTTTATTCCACTTGAGGTTCCTGCAGTATTGGCTAAGGCTGTGACTTGCAAATCATTACAAGTTGCAGCTTCGACTATCATCTCTGTGAGCTTGGCTCTCATCCTTTCTAAGGACTTTCCATGTTTAGTAAGATTCTCCTTATTACTTTCATATGCTCCAGGGATTAGTTTTCATATCGCTCATTTGAGCATGATGTTCCTCCTCTTCATTATTTTATGTAAACGTCAAAAACTATAGGAGGATCATAATACGGAGTTTGGGGGGAAGGGGAAAAAGAATTTGGGAAACTACTATAATGGTTATCCAAACCACCACATACACTACAAGTGTGATAGTGTTTCCATAAGTGAGGTCCTCCACAATTCAAAAATGGATCACCAAAATATCAATACCCATCTGCAACCCATTTATATATCAAGATGTCATGTTAAAAAAATCAAAATCATAAATTCATAAAATTAATAAAATAAAATATTTTATTAATTTAAACTTTATAATTATAAAAAAATTTAAATACTTAAACAAATAACACTTGAAATGTGCGGCAACCAACGTAAAAAATCTTGAACAATGAAAGAAATATTCAAACCAAAGAAATTAATCAATATTCCAAGTCCCCGGCAACAACACCAAAAAACTTGATGTCGCTGGCGGACGTCGTCGTCAAGTAATACGGGACGGTGGTCACCGATATCGATCCCTCGGGAGATTTGTCGAGTTAATTGCTTAAAGTTAATAATTTATTTCCTTATTCTAATAAACACAAGGAAAATCAGTTACGGGTTGGATATTATACTACTAAAACTTGAAAAGTAAATTAACTAATGGATTGAATGCTTTTTCACAAATGTTGTAATTCAAATGATGATGAGAATCTAGGGACTTGGTACTTTCGCTTTCAGGTTGAGTTTTAGGATTTGAATACGCTAAACTAACTCTTCCTAAGATTTCTAGTTGCAAGTTCCTATCTCATTTCTTTTCATTCTCCCAAACAACCAAGAACTATCTCGGGAAAGCTAACACCTATATCCCCGTGGTCATAGGAGAAACATGAAATGATGGTTGTGGCTACTTGTATTCAGCGGAAACGGGGTTGAAGGGTATATTCTATCCTCAATAATGAAATCTAATATGGTTAAAAGGTATATTCCTATCCTCGACAATGAAATCTATCTTGAACCCATTGGAGAATAGTCATTGAAACTTGTTCTATGCTTTATTTTAACCCTTTTGGTTCTCTCTCGAGTTGACCAAAAGCCAATAGATATATTTGTGAGGTGATCGATCTAATGAATAAGCAATGAAACTAAAGCATAAACAACCTTTAATGAAGAATTAAGAACTATTAATAAATTTTCAACTACCATCATCTATGGCCAAAACCTAGAACAAGAGTTTAATCACTCATGTTCAAGAGGAAAACTAATGTATTCATCATTCAATTAAGAAACATAAGTTAAAGAATAAAAACCTAGAAAATGAACTTTGTCTCTTCCTCCCAAGCTAACGTACAACTTTATCAATACAATGAACGGTTTCTAACAAAATTCCCTAGATGTTATATATACAAGAAAGACATCCAATGAATATTTTGCCCTTGAAAGTACAACTTTTAAACTTGAAAATCAATTCCAAAATGGCCATGGTGCGTTCCACCATCCAACGCACCAGACTATGGCTTGAATTTCCTCTTAAGTTTTGCCTACGTTTTCGCCACTCCAACAATGCACCAGTTGTTAGTCAAATTTTCTAACGTTTTAAATGGTGCACCATTCCACTCAATGCACCAAGTGTTAGAAAATAATCCTAAGTCCAAGATTTTCACGACCAGTAGGACCCCGAGGCCAGACATGGAACCTAGAACCGCCGAATAACCAGTTCAACCTATCAGCCCATTTGTAACATGACTTAAAAGAATAATTAAGTGGAAAACAACATGCACATGAATAAGTGGAAGACACAGAAATCCTTAAGTGTATATCAAACAATAACATCACAATGCTTAATCTCAAAAAAGAAAAATACTAGTACATTATTGTGAAAAGCCTCACTATCGATGAATCTTTGGGACAAGTGATGATTCAAATCCACTTCTCATTAGGAGAGAGTGCACGGTCGTTCACGACATAAATATACCTGATGGGTCTCGGGGTCGAATCCTACAAGGAATTGAGTCGATAATCCAAAAGTTATAAACTAATTCAAACTATAATGAATTATTGTTCAACTTTTGAAAAGTGAAAATGGGGGGAAAAGGTAAACAAACTCAAATTCAAATTAAGAACTAAGTGAGGGAATTTCTATTGCAATCACAAGTGAAATCGCTATGGGTGTGCTATAGATGGGATAGCAACTAGAATGGGAATTATTTCATTGCCTTAGATTCAAATTTAGCATACATAGCGGCAAATAAACCGCATTATCACATTTCTCAACCACAAAAATATTTATTCCTTGAGTTTTCTCAAATCCCAAGGGCAAATTCAAATCATTAACCACAAGAGCTTGAGGAAGAATCAAGCTATCTCTAGACTTGATCCTTTAATGGAGTGAAAATATGGGTTTTGCCTATCTCCAGCTCAACTCCACACATCGACACTCCAAATCCTCCCTATTGTTCTATCATCCAATTCTCACCCTTCTTTCTCAAGCAAAAGTAAATCACAATTTATGCTTGCAATCATAAACATTATAATTAATACTTGGAGAGAACAATAGATATATATTAGAAATGAGAATCCAAGAGCAAAAAAGAAATACCCATTCAAATCTACAAAGCCACGCACACACACCCCTAGCCTAGCAAATTAGTTGCATATATTTAGAGAGAGAGAGAGAGAGAGAGAGAGAGATAAGATACCAAGAGGATACCCTCAACATTCATCATAATGCTTCACAAATTTTCTTCACAAGGTCATACAATAATGGTGGAAATCCTCGCGGTTTTGAGAAAAAGAAGAAGAAAGTAGTTTCTATCACTATAATTCTATGGTGTCTAAAAACTTCTCTCTAAAATTTAATATGTGATGTGTGGTGTACAATGAGGGTCATAAATATCCGTACTTTCTTGTGTATAACTTTTGATAATTTCCTTTAGAGGCTTAGGTGCTTTGGGACCCTTTTTGGATGTTCTTACCCTTTCATCGGCAAAATGGGTCACTTGCCCTCCGTTTTGTGTTTAGCGATTTACCAAATCAACTAAACTTGATTGTTTAGCGAGGATTTTAGCGATTTGCAACTACATTTCACATGCGTTTAGAAGGTACCAATCCACTAAACACGGGTGTGATAATGCTCAAACTAACACTTCCGACAAAGTACAATGAGTCATTGTCAATAAGAGCCAACAAGAGGTTGAGGTCGAACTCACAAGGAATAGGGTAAGATCTAGACTAAAGCCGGTAATTGAACATGTTGGTGAGTTATCTCCAAATTGCGGGTTCTATAGAAAACAATATTTAAAATAAGATTATATTCATGATTTAAATCAAGATTTGCAAACACCTAGAAGTAAGTGTTAAAGTATGGGTTCATAACTACTTGGGTATGAACTGCATGATCAATCCCAATGCTTACTTGTAAAATGGATAACTAGTGTTTACAATAAAGCGACCATTCATCCTATTGGATGATTATACTAATCAGCGGGATAGGTCTCATGAGCGATTCAAACTAACTATTATCAATGTGTTTCAAATTTAACTCTTTGCAGCCATAGCTCACTTTATTACAACGATCATAAAGACCAACACTTTGTGTAATTTAACACAATCTATACTTCTCTAGGTTCAAGAAAGTAAAGAGGTGAGCAAGTGCAAGCGTTGTACACCGTTAAGAAACATTTAAATATGAAGAGAATACAATACAAGCATTTTAGCATTGGTTTTGAATCACTCTTTGTGTAACCACACTGTTATTCCATCATGGTTCCTACAACCCTAGTTGTGGAGGTTTTAACCTCTCATGGTTGTAAGATTACAATTTGCGTTCATAGACAATCACATAATTAAATACTTACAGCAAAAATTGGTAGAAAACCATAATTGAATATCAATAGAAAATCTCAGGATCTTGGAATTCAAGAATTTTATCCTAAGAATTGCTCTCAAACTTGATAAAAATTCACAAATAATAAACCACCCACGTCTACTACTTCGATTTTGTCCTCCTTATACTAAAATAAAACATATAAGGCTATTTATACATACATTAGAAACCTTTTCCTAAGCTAACGGGGAATTTTCCATGTGGCGCCAACTATGTCACGATTGTACCTACGACTTTTCATGCTTGAGTTGTACGGGTCATACACATTTCTCGTAAGTCCGCAGCTACGCAGATTTGGCTAAGTGTTAGCGGTAGTATATTTCGTACCAAAATCCTACAAGTCGTACAATGCTTCCATGGTTTGGCCTTTAGAACTCCAACATCTTCTGAAATTTCCCATGAGTGTTATGGTACAACTTGTACCTCCATCCTACGACTCTTACTATTAGTTATGTATGAATTTCTTCCAAGTCTTGAAGAATCTTTTGAAGTTCACCAAAACAGGTATGGTTCATATATTGGTGTTGATATCAGTGACCTCATATCAAGTACGCCTTTGTGCAATTTTCTCTGAACAATTCTATGACTCTAGTTACGGCTTGTACCATCTTGGTATGGCTCGTCGCGAGAAGTCGTATGGTGCTAATTCAGCCTTTTGACTTTCACCATGGTTCTCGATATGGCTCGTACAATCCAAGGAATGCGTTTCGTGCCCGAGACTTGAACTTTGGATAATTTTACGCATTTTTAGGCTTCTTTTGCACATTTCTTTTGCACATTTTTTCTCCAACACTTATTTTCCCTGAAATCAAAGTAAAAGTGCCTCATATCCATATAAACATACCTAAGTCTATGCTATTTTCTCATTTTTAAGAGTCGAAAGTGTTGTAAACTCACAGCATATCAATACCCTCAGCTTAAGACTTTTGCTTGTCGTCAGGCAAAGAAAATAAAAACTAAACACGGAGCTTAACTAGAAAATAAACCTGCGATACTACAACCAACATCAAACAAAACTTGCACTATAAACTCAAAAAGCCTTTGACCTTTTTCTCGTGGACCAAATCAGCACATGCATTACAAGAAACCACAAAATATGATAAACAGGGATCAAGATATGTCATCTAGATATTAACAGATAGTCAAGTCATCACCAATTCTTTTTACATAGACCACTGGTAAAGTTAAACAAAAACCATGTACCCTCACGGGAAAATGGGAGTCCCCAACTCACGGATGTAGTAAATATGAAATATGGGACTAATTGAGTAAGACTTTCACTCTCACAAAAAAGTTCGATGCTTCCTCAGATATCGGATGCCGCAGAGCTTTCCTTTGTTCTCTACTTCAGTTTGTCAGATAGTCTGGCTAAGATCACTCACTATAAGGCTTGCTTTGGTTTGTAATGTAGGCTTTCGGGATGGGTATGGTAGATATAGGATCTTTTAAGTGACTAAACCCTTCTTTGACACTACATACATATGTCTACTTTTTACTTTTTTTCACCTTTTTGCTTCTTTCTACTTTTTCCTCCTTTTTCACCCTTTTTATGCACTTGCATGAGTGTGGTCATGTTTTTCAAGCTTTATATGCACCACTCAATTTTTGGATTTTCTTTTTGAATTTTTTTGTCATACCACACATTTTACCTTTTTTTCTTTTCTCTTGCTTATTTCACATCCCCACTATTTATGCACCCCTACTCTAGCTCCCTCAACTTAGGCATTTTGCCTATATTTGAGGTCATAATGTCCAGGGAGGAATCGGAGGCCAAAACGGGTTTATTAAAATGGTTGCGGTTAATTGAGTTAATCAAAGAAAAATGGTATATTTAAAACTCAAAATCGGGATCAAGGAATCATATCATTTAATTGCAGTCGAATTAGGCTAAACATAGGCTAAAAAAAAAAATTTCCTATGCTCCTTTCCTAACCAACCATCCCTAAAACCTAATGCAAAGACCAACCGGAAAGTTCTAGATCCTCTATGCGAGTGTTGAACTAGGTATTAGATCTCACTCACTCATGGTACAGTACTTGCATTGACTCTAATCGTCAGTAGTTTTATACACACGGAGTAACAAAACTACTCATGCTAATATACTAAATGGCCTAAAAAGATCCACATAAATCTTTCTTTTAATCACAAGCACACAACTAATCATCAAAAATTTTAAACAGGGTCAATTCATTTACAAATCCAAAACTAGTGCAATTTATTGGCTGAGTACTCCTAAGATACTTTCTAATTAAACAAAACTAAAAATAAAATCCTAAACATACTGGTTCTACTAGATAGCATGCCCAATGAAAAATAAACATGGAAAGCAAACCCTGGACCGTCGAAAACACAAAAATGACAAGTACACTCCCCTTTGTAAGAAAGCCGTCCTCGCTGGCATGAGAATGCGGGCACAAAGAGAGGGCATGCCCTGGGTGTATAACTTACTTTGTCATGCAGAAATTTGCCATCCATTTTACCAATGTTGGTTTCAGTGGTGAAACACCTCAAATGATGTCCAATAAAAGAGGATGATAATTCCACACTTATGCATTTGCGTGCTTAGGCGTCTCTGGCTCTGGATACATCGGGGCTGAATGTGGCTCACTGAAGGGTCCCTACCGCCTCACAAGCTCTACTTGGGCTATGGTGGAGCCCCACCTGCTCCTCTGGTTCTCTCAAGCGGCTTCGGCGGAGTGCCCAGCCCAGTGGTCTGGCGACTCTAGTCTCGCCCGCTTCAGCTTCTTTTCTTTTCTCTCTTTTCCTCTTCTTCTTTGAGGTCTCATATCAACATCCTCGGAGACCTCTTTTTTCCTTTCTCTTTTTCTGCTCCTATGGGCTCCCAATAAGCCGCCAAATCAAGCTCCTCGTTAATACCACGACGTGAGGTCGGGAAAAGAGTAGGGGTACAGCTTCTGGAGTTCATAGAGCTGCCATGATGGCTCAGCCACTTAGCTCCGAATAGCCCCCACCTCCTCACGGATGTTGCCGTTATCAGTCTGCTCGACCATGTGCATGTTAAATCTTCTCTCGAACCCATCTACAATTAGGGCCTGTCGACTATCTCTATCGACCATGTGCATGTTAAATCTTCTCTCGAACCCATCTACAATTAGGGCCTATGCAGCTATCTCTATCTCAGCCTTTACCAAAGACTTGACATTCTCCATCATCGACTGGACCTTTTTCTCAGCTATGGTCAGTCTCTTGGCCAACTTTTGAAGTAATTCCTGAGGCACTAGGATGTACCCGACTGGAGTCTGATTCGGGAGGCTCATAGGTGGTGTGGTAGAGGTGCTAGGAGCTGTAACTGAATGATCGACATTTGTAGTCAGTGTCTCTCCCTTCATTTGTGAAGTGGGGGAATTCACCTATTTGCCCCCGACTGCTTGTGATAGTGGGAATACGATGGAAAGTCGAGCCCTACTTATTGGGTTCATCTCATCTCGAATTAGGCCAATGTCAGCAATCCACTGTCCTCCAATCAAGTGTTCTTCACCATGAAGCACCTTGATGCCCACCTTTGTGCAATATCTAAAAACGAGGCTCGGGAATGGGATGGTAGTGCTCAATCCCATAGCTCAATCCTGCATCTCCTCTACAATGACCCTCGAAATGTTGATGGGGTATCTGTACATGATACAAGTTATCAAATCTGCTCTGTTGACACTGAGGGTATTATCATTAACAGTCGGTGCCAACCAATGGCGCACTAACATTCAGTAGGCTTTTGCTATGAATTTCAGAGTGTTCTTTGTGACCTGCTTGCCGCTAATGACCCACTCTCCCTCTTCTTTATCCCTAGCGAATATGCCTGACGACCATTGTATCTACCTCCGCCTCTCATCAAAATCGAGCTGCTTGATCTATTTCAATGCCTCCACCCGATAGTAATATTCTGGCGTAGCATGTGGTGGTATGAACTGGGGCCCATATAATATCTGAGAAATAGACGCTCGAATATATCAAACTCTTGGCTTCTAACCAGGATGCTCTGTACCTTGGGATGATCTTTCAACTTCTACCCCTCTTTCGCTTTCTGCTCCATGGTTGCTAAATAATTGGCGTAGAACTCCCGAATAATTTTTGAAGTGTATCAGTCTGGGGCCCTAGCCATCCACTTAAATCCATAAAAGCTGAATATTCGCTTCATCTCCTCCACCTCATTCAATGAATTTGTGAAGATCCGCGGCTCTCCTTGAATGCTCCGCCTAGGTTTGTTCTTGGCAGTGAGAGTAATGCACTGTTCATATATCTCCTGGGCTCCTGGTACTCTCCACTGGATGGTGCATTTCTCCCTAGGCGGAGTCTGCTCCTGCTTGGCATTTGGTGCCTCCTTCTCTAATCCGGCATCAATGCTTGCATCTCTGAATTGGGCCTCCTCGAACCCCTTATCTTCATTAGAGCTGCTTGCCGAATCTTGAGCTCTTTTATTACACCCCAAAAATTATTTGATGATATTTTGATATTTGTATGCTAGGTTAAGGGAAGTAAGGGTGGTATATTGTCTGTAGATGACAAGGGAAATGTGTATGAATGGAAAAGCAAAGAGTATGTGAAGTTGATAAGTAAGGGTCAATTTTAAATGACATATCTCCCAATATATAATGAATTATAAGCCCCACGACCTATCAAATTAAAAGTATTTGAGTCTAGTTCTTAGAAAATCAAACCAATCGTCAATCAAAGTTCAGAGCAGAAAGTTATATATGTTTTATGGTGGCACTATCGGACAGTGAGGTGGCCACCGCCCAAAAACCTGTATATTTTAAGTTTTATGTTATGAAATCATTTTCAACATTTCCAGATATGAGGTGCTTTCTTACTCTCTGAAATCCTCTCTGTTTTACAACAACAAAGCCTAAGAAACCAAGAGGAATCCCTCAAAAAAACACCATCAAAACTCAAGAAAATGTCCATGGAAGTGAAGGCAACTTTGTGGTGAAGTTGTTGCTGCATTGTAGCTGCGTTTTTTGCAGTGTTTTTGTGGTGACTTGTGCATTTCTGAGGCATTTCTAAGCCACATATATGCTACCTATTGGTAGGTATTATACACAGGTATAAAAGGTGAGAATTCTACTACTAAACTTTCTTGAATTCATGAGCAAAAAGCTAGAAGATAGAGGTGTATTTGGTGTGTTTATGATCTGCATCTACTGCGTTTTGGACAGCAAGGTTGCTGCACTGTTTTACAAGAAGTTGAGGTCAATAACTCATACTTTTAACCAAGAAAAAACCCCCATAAAAGGTAAGAATTTCTCCCCTTTTAAACCTCTAAAATTGCAAAAGCGAAAAGCTGGAAATTAGCAGCTAAGTGAGCTGCCGATAGACTGTTTACGAGCTGAGTTTTTCTCATTTTCCTTAGGCTTTTTGGATGTTTATTTTTCTGGAATTATACTTCATATTTAGGGGAAGAATTACAGAATAACTTAGGTAAACTTTCCTCTTTTTTCTCCCTCAAAATTTAGTGAAAACTAGTTCACAAAATGGCTAAATGTTGTTAATGTTGTCGTGTGTTGTTGTTGGTATTGTGACTGCCTTTGGTTAGTTATTTTGGGCTGAATTTTGTGCTATAGATTAAGCTTTTTGTTTTCCTATAAAACCACTAGATTAATGGGGTTGAAGTCTGATCATTGAAATAGGAAATCGGCTAAAGAAAAGTTCATCGGAGAAAGGTATGTAAGGCTCCCTGTCCATTGTTCTTTTAAGAACGATTCGTGCGTTGTGAATTGAATGAGCCAGAAACCTCTTTATAAGTCTTGAGGAATTATGTTAAGCTTCATTTAATCTTTAAAGTTTCATATTTTATTGATGCTAAATGTTAACATTACTCCTAGCCGAAGTGAGGCATCTAAAGTGTGATATTGTGTGGATTGTTGTTGTAGTTTACATCGAGTTGGAGACCCCTCAGCGTGGGATGGTCCTTACTATCTGTTATATGTGTATATATATGTGTGTGTGTCTGTGTTTGTGTGATTTTAAATGTGTTTAAAGATCTGGTTGCTAACTGAAATTGGTGAAAGAGCAAAGACGATGATGTGTAAATGATTTTAAGCCAAGTAAAGAAGTCGCAAGCTATTATGGGTAAACGAGCTTATTTAATTAGGATTGCCTAATTATGGTTGTCCTTTATCTGATGTGTAGGTTATGAAATATGAGAGGCCAAGGGGATATTTCATAATCCCTTTCCTTTAAGTCGAACGACAAGCTAGCGAGTCTCCGAGCTCTAATGTCCCTTGAACACGATCTATAAATCTTGTTGACACTCTTAGGTTATCCGCAATTCCTTATGATTTAAACAAGTTTGGAATACATGCATTTATGTTCTATTTTCTATCTTTACATGTTATTTCCTTATGATTTAAACAAGTTTGGAATACATGCATTTATGTTCTATTTTCTATCTTTACATGTTATATATGCTCACTTGTAGTTATGCATTACTAAGGATGCCTATGCAGGCCACATATTTTGGTATTCTTCATTTCGATGCTCTACATGTTAAGTTAGTCCAGCATAAGCCATATTGGCTCCATTTATGATTTTGTTTATGATTTACTTATTTTTCCCCAGTGTGGTACACCAGTTGGAGGCATTTTTAGTTTTACCCCAATGTGGTACACTGGGTAGACAAATTTTATATGGATTTCATGGTCGGCTAGCCACTAGCATTTTATTTATAGTGTTTGTTATTCATTAGATGATTGCATTTACACATCAATATTGAGTTATTGTCAAGTTTCGATTTTCAAGATTTCGGGTTGTTACTATTCCTTATTTTTGCTCAATTATCATTGTTATCTTATATGTTTACAGTTTTCACCCGTACATACCAGTACATTTTATTCGTACTGACGTCCCTTCATCTGGGGACCCTTCCTGCAATTGTGCTGCAGGTACAGGCCGAGGCTCATATCATCAGATGCAGTAGGAGCTAGATTTCAGCGGAATAGTGGTATGCTCCTCTCTTCCAGGATCCATGTACTAGTTTTGACTATTTTGAGTTTTTTGTACAGCGTGGGTAGGCCGGGGCCCTATCCCATGCATTTCAGTTTGTTTACTCTATAGAGGCTGATGTGGACTAGTTTGTATAGTAGTTTTGGTGGTGTAGTCTTGTTTGCTTTCCATTGCTCTGTTTAGCTATATTGTAGACTTGTCGGCTTTTCAGGTTCCATATTCATTATTATCTAGACACTATGGGTCCAGAACTTATCTTGGTTGGTTGTGACAGGTGTCTTGGTCAACCTTAGTGTTATATTTACAGATTCTATATAGCTGGCTTCTCAATCAATCATGAATCGAGTGCCAGTTGCGCGCTACCCTAGTTTTGGGGCATGACATCTTTCCTCCACTCCCTCCTCACACTGGGGAGCACCGACAGATGTGGTTGTGGCTGCCACAGCCTAGGCTTTGTCCTTCTCCCTAGTGGTTCGGGTCCTATCTGCATCCGATGTATCGACCCTATATTCCTCTAATGAACCACTAGGGGAATTACCCACTTGATCGGATTCGGAGGTCTCATCAAGCAATGTCCTCCGAGAAGTTGCCTTTGATGCTTTAAGTTTCATCGTCATTGTACCTGTGGAGAAAAAGGGTTAGAATTCCAAATCTATGAAAATGAATTAAAGAAAAAATTCCTCTATAGTTTATCACGGGTCAGCAATACAGGTCGTACCTTGGAGGTACGATTCATGCTGAGACCCGTAATATCTCAGGTCAATGTTATTCCCTATGATATATGACTCGTACCATGAAGTTACTACCCATACCACGAGTCGTATGAGGATGTACCTTCTAAAAAAATTGTTCTGTATTTTTCCACGACTCATGGTACGACCCATGAGTCGATTCCATGAGTCGTAGAAAGGATCGTATTTTCACTTATGCACTTGACCCTTTTTAGATTGTTCATATGACTCATAGAAGTAAACCACGAGTCGTACTAGGATTTGTACCTCATGATTATTTCAAATTTGGCTTGGGACAGTCCCAACGAGCTATCCTACGAGTCGTAGTATGAAACCACGAGTCGTAGGAAGGCTTGTGAAGCCTATCCCTACCTTATTTTTGGTTCAATTTGCAGGAGGTTTCAATTAAATGTTGGGTACTCAGAATTCCCTAAGTCCAGGCATGCATTTAACAAGTTTTACAGTTACCCATTCCTCCCCTTTTAATCTTGACCCGTAACTTCACTTTCAACAGTTCAATGCACAATTTTCACAAGTTCAAGCCCCTAGCCAGTCTCATACGGCTTGTTTATATCCCTGGTCATTGTCCTTTTCTATTTTTTCAAGCATTGAGTGGACTCTCGGGGATTTAGCAGGTTTGCATCAAGCACACAAGTTATATCTATTAATTTCAAAGAAATACACTTACTTGAATGATGATGCTTCGACTGTCAATCAAGACTAGGATTGTGATTGGGATTTTCAGTGTAATCTGAGCAAGAACTTGATCAATTGATTTTTTTATGTTTAGTTATGGGTGTGAGGAAGTCATGAGTTTGGTTTTGAGAGCGTGGGAGAAGGATACGATTCATTTGAGCTTATATAGGTTATAGGGAGAATTTTCTAAATCTGGGCTGAGTTAGGTACTTTTTAAAAAAAAATTTGACCCGTCATGATTCGTACCATGAGTCGTAGGAAGGCCCTACAACTTTTCCCTTGGACCCATAACATAGAGATAGAGAAACTTACTTGTGGACCTAGGACTACATCTTACGACTCATACAATGGGGGTACGATTTGTACTATGACTTGTTGGTCTTTCTTCCAGTGTGATTCATGCCTTACATAGTTCATAGCCATAGTGAGTACTACCCCACATACAATGAGGTTACGAGTAGTAGGACCAACCATACCATAAACTCATGTACTGAAATATATCTCTGATTCTCATCACGACTCATGCTACAGCTCGTACAACCCTCTCACAAGTCGTACTGAGGCCCGTAGCACCTGCTTGTTCAGCAATTTTTCTACCACCTGTTTTTGTTTCCCCTATAGACTGAACACACACAAGTTAATCAACTTGGTTTCCTCCCAAGAAGCGCTTGATTTAACATTGCGGCATGATGTAGGTTACTTGGTTACTCATAATTCACCAAACCACCACTTGGGTTGTCTCCCAAGAAGCGCCTGATTTAATGTTGTGGCATGACACAAGTCTCTTGACTACTCAGACTTTGTCAAGCAACTCGGATTCATCCTCTATTGCTGAGAACACTCTGTGTTCCTTTAACTACTTCATTGATTGGGAGACATTGAAGGTGACCTCTTCTTTATTGAGTCTGAACTTCAACTAGCCAGCCTCCACCTCTACTAAGGCTCTCCCAGTGGCAAGGAATGGTCATCTCAAAATGATGGGCACATCAAAATAAACCTCACAATCAAGGATCACAAAGCCCGCTAGGAATATGAATCTATCAACTTTAACAAGAACATCGAGCAGGATTCCCACAGGCTTCTTCACAGTTCTGTCGGCAATCAATAGCCACAAGGTAGTTGATGTGGGGGCTCCCAAGCCCAACTACTTAAACACATCCAAAGGCATCAAATTGATGCTTCCTCCCAAATCACAAAGTACCCTTGTGAACTCAACATTGCCAATTGTGCATGGAATAGTGAAGGCACATGGATCTTCCTTCTTCTAGGCAAGGACCTGTGGCTATAGCACTACAATGATGCACATTATCCACATGCTCATAGCTCACAGACCTCTTCTTCTTCACAAGGTCTATAAACTTGGCATATCCCAACATTTGTTCCAATGCCTCTACCAATTGTATGTTTACAAATAACTCTTTGAGCATTGACAAGAATTTCTGAAACTTACCATTCTCAGTGACGAGCCCGCAAGTGTACGGGTTGTACAAGTAATATAGT